>JBCAUG010729866.1:0-26548 GCA_038406175.1 Haplosyllis leylae | reverse complement strand
ACTTCTTCAATACAAACAAAATTTTCTTTCAAGCCTATACCACAAAACATACACTTCAAGTAAACTTTCAAAAAATAGTTTCACCTTTTTTGGCTACTATTATAAATACTTTTGAAAAAAACACCACAAAATTTAAGTAGAAAACACCACACCAGGTGAAAAAAAAAGGGGAAGCAATTGTTTACTCAGTTCAACAACTGCTTAACTTAATATTATATAGACCTCAGTTTAGACCTATATAATATTAAGGTGAGGGGCCAATGCTATGTAAAAGCCATAGCTCACAACAGCTCTGCATAAAGCCCATGAGCTTCTTGTTTAAAATGAAGGGTATTTGGAATTTTGAAAAATAAATTTGAGCATAAAGGTGTAAAATATGTTCTATTGATGACCAATTTTTGAAAAAATATTTTGATCCACTGTCTAAGCTATGGCCATTTGAGTAATCTTCAATTTTGAGGTCATTGCACAAAGTGTCCATTTACAACATGAAGGGTTGGTGATTGAGATTCAATATCATTGGTGATTTGTAGAGGGCACATTAGACTACCTGAGGGCACATAAATGTTAAGAATTTTTGCAATGGATGGTTCTCTAATAAAATGACATTGTCAAAATTTTATCACAGTCTGATTTGAGTGTTGTAAATAGGCTGGGAGAGCAGAAATGATATGAGAGGAAAACCTAAACATGGTATAAGGGTATCCAATGTGAAAATGAGACAAATATTTTAAGGGGCAAATTTCTTGGAACTTTTGGGTGACAGTACCAATTTGAGCAACAGAACCAATCTGAGTTTTTGTTTTAAAAAATGGTAAATTGGATGAAGAATAATCCCTGAACCCCAAAATGAATGATTTTGATTGATTTGGTAAAGTTTTCAAAATGCATGATTAAAGTGTTTTCATGGTTCTGTTACTCTTGCTCATTTTTGAGGCCAATTCTTGACTGATTATGATGTAAAATCAAATCAAAGCCTAGGACCTTTTCTATATGTGATGTGATTGTGCCACAAATCACTTAAAATGCTATCAAAATAAAATACCAATAGTGGACAGTTTTTGGACACATTTTTACCATTTTTAAAGCCCCTTATGGGCATCTTGATAACAAGAACACATCACACCCTTACACAGGAGGTGTTAGCTTTAATTTGAGGGGGTGTCAGATTGGTTAAGAGTTGACTTAAGAAATGAGGGAATTGTGAGGCAACCTCATATTTTGACATGATTATGATAAATTTGATAGCTCCACCAAATCACTCATTTTGGGTCTGGGGATTATTTCTAACAAAATTTCACCATTTTAAAAAAAAATAAATCTAATCAATTAATCCTACACAATGTTACCTTTTTCATGCAAAAATATGTACAAGAAATTTACCCTGGCATCCCCATGGTAAATATTTTCCTATCTTCACATAATAAGTGAATATATTCACTAAAATAACTGAATACATCCCACTATCAAGTGAATGACTTTGGTCATATCACAATGAATAAGTCATGAATCAGACTATGGAGGAGGTGCAACAAAACTTGAAGTTCACACGTAAAAACTATGTTCTTGAGGGGAAAAAATTCTGCCTCGCTTTGCTTGGCATAAAGTTTCCTCCTACATGTACTGCTGTCCATAAATATTTTTGGATATGATAAAAATATACAGAAATCATGACTAAATTAATACAATTTCACAATAATCATTTTAAAAAAATTAAATTTATATTTAAAATTCCTGCTTTTTTTTTACAAGAAAGTGCTTGTTCGGTGATTTTATGCTTTTTTTGTTTTTTATTTTCGCAAAATGGCTGTAGATTTATGACTTAAACCACCTCATGTTTGTTTGTTTGTTTTTTATTTTCGCAAAAACGACCCCTAGACTTATAACTTAAACCACCTCAGCCCATCACAGGGCTATTTTCACATTCAATTTTAAAACTATATTCTGTTTGAAGCTCAAAGCTTTGCATCTTTTACCAATTTTTCTTTACATGAGCAAGATTCTGTGACGTTCGAAATAGGTTTCCAGTAGTGATTCGCCATACTGATTAGGTCTCATCTGTACCACTGAACTTTTAGCAAAGCTAATAATTCCAATCAATTCCTATTCCACTGGAAAATATGTCACCACGGTGATTGCCGCATCCTGGCTAGATTAATATGTGCATCTGGCACAGATCAAAGATGCATACATGTAGCTGCATGTTGAACTTCGATTACGCTTGATTTCCTTTATCCCCAATATACTACATATTGACAACAGATTGTTGTAAGTTGTTGTGAGTGCGGAGCATTTATCTGTATGTCTCCAAAATTGGCTATACTAAAAAAAGATACAAAAAGGAAATGATTGAAGGTGCAAAACTGTCCATCCATCAGGTACATGTACTCATGTAAAACTTGTCACACAAGAGAGGAGCAAATCCTCGTTCACTGTTTTCGGAATGCTTGTAAATACTTCTAGCACGCTTTCCTGCAAAGTAGCTTGAATTGACAATCACTGCTGAATTACAAACTTAATTCTTCTGTACATGTAACCTTTTCGATTCTGGTATTGCGTTCACAGTAGAGATGTACTTTTTGAAGAGGAAAACGGCAAATTGTGTGTGAAAGATATGAGTGTCTTGAAAATGCACTCCCGGGAATCCAACTTTTAAGCGCACACATGAGAATTTTTATGAGAAGGGAGATAAATTTTCCTCATGAGCGGAAATCCTTTCCTGCCCATATACGGTATTAACATAGAACAGCGACAAGCAACACTTTCCCACTTCAGAGACATTTCTGCATGATATGAATTTCAATTACAGGATAAGTCACATTCCTAAGAGGCAAATAATCATACTAAACTAAAGCCTTGACAATATCACTTCGTAATTTGGAATCATTTGTAAAAAGTGACAAAACTGTTTTTGCTTGCTCGTCTTGATCCTGGAATAAAATTCATTACATAGAAATTGAAATATTAGCTTAGAAAGTAGTCATCTATCAAAATGGTTTTTTTTGGATAAAAATACATATTATTATGTGGTGGAATGATTGTTTAAGGAAGATTCTGTACTACGATTTTGAGTTTTTTGTAATGAAAGCAAACAACTGCTACAGATATACATCTAAAGATCTCACATAATACTTCTACATCTTTTGTGTCCAACCGTCTTCTCAATATTCACCATCATTACATGTGACTCTTATCAATTTCATTTTCTGCTTCCATGACCCATCTTCCTCTGGTCTCTGATCAGTCATCACACTTTTATCCAAAGTTAATTATTCCAATCAATTTCAATCCTGCTGGCACATTTGTCATCATCTAAATTCCATAGTCGTCTACAATTCAATCTATTCTCCATTGGGTTGGTAGATCAAAGGGCAATGATAGTATCCTACATCCAAATAGGGGACTTTCCTATAGTGCTCAAACCTCATAAAAGGCATTACCATTTCGTATTCATATGTAATAATTTAGTGACCCAAATCTACAAATTTACTGCTGTGTTCCTGTATTTTTCCTTTCCTTTCGTGAACTAGTGTAGAGAAATACACATTTCTTTATTTTTATTTATATTCCAAATATTTATTTGTGTCAACTATTATCCCAGAACTGCCAGACGTCAACTTTTGAACAGTTATAGTTTTACAGAACACTAGTTGGGTGTAACTCATTTTTTCCAAGGTGTGGTTTTCACGACATTACATCATTTTTAATTATCTTTTGGTTCAATTGTCGTGAATGGCTTTTTGTTAACATTTGGAAATATCTTAACAATCACTCATACATAATTCATGAATTAATTTTTGCGGTTAAAGGATGCTGACATCTCGCAAGACTGACAAAATATTGTAATCTCATGAAACAGGTTTTATTCATCGTGTTAATGACCTGTGTGGGAGACTATTTCTTTTATAGTTTTCGCCATTCTGAGATAGGTATCCATCAAATATAACATTTAGATCGTTTTATCAATTCAGACAAGCGAAATTGACACTATTATTGATTACAAATGACATCAATCCAGCGGAAATATTGTTATTTCGTAATTTACAAGGCCAAAGACCTTTTTGATAGTCAAAGCCAACTGCCTGTGTCGAAAATCAGATTTATTCCATTTTGGTTTCAAACTTATTCCCGCAGATGCCATCAATATTTTAAATAAAGGAAAGGTTGGGAGACATTCAGGATGTTTGAAAAGTCTATTATAAGATACGATGAAATTGTTTTAACACTACCGGTCAATGGCGCTAAACGGTTTCACAGATGGATCTATTTCATTTCAGTTTTTCGCGACAAGTAATTATGCCAGATAGGGCATGTCTGTGTGATCTATACCCAAACTTCAACTCTTTTTGCTTCTATAAGTAGAGGTATTTATTGAGATATAGGAATTCCAACAACGGTCGGTCACTATAAATTATCCATATCTGTAAAAAAATTTATTTGAACATTCCTAAAAATTGCTTTTGGTATCTATAAAATCTATCAGATTTTCTTACTGCCAAAAACCTCAATTGTCTTGAACACGACTAAAATGTTTAAACTTTCATCGGACCGCGTGAATATCAGCGTGGTAGTGGCCATCTTGTGAACGGCAAAACTGACCATTGTATTTTTATCAGGTTGAATACTTGGTATTGCAATGTCAAAGCAGTCTTACTTTCATCAATCAACTCAATATGGCTGAAACTATTTTCTGTAGTGTAATGTGTGCTGTGTCAACATAATGTATTCACCAAGATATATATATGTGGTCATTGCAAATATTTGGCAGTGGAAGTTGTTGCTTTGAATCTGTGGCATGAAGCAGTTATTTGTAGCTCTTTCATCGCGACTCGAGCTGGCTTCTACAGAAAGGATTCGTTTTCAGAAAATGAAAATAACTGATACAGATTTATATTTGTAAAGTTATAACAAATTCTGTATGTAGACTAATATGTGACTTAAGATCAAACCGATATGGCATCGTGGTACACATTAAAAGTTATCAAGCTGCTAATTTCGATAATGGTAGTTATCATTTTCAAAGGTACAAATAAATTTGATTGGAGTTCACAATCAGCAGTGAAATATTTCAACGCAGTTGTACCTGCGCTACAAAATCATACTTAATTGGAAAAATATTGATAAAGACGATGAGGTAATTTGTTGAACATATCAGGAAGGATAGTTTGTATTTTTTTCACATGAGAAAATAATTTTCTGGGCTGAGGTAAAAGCCGCGTTTTTATCCCTAATCCAGTATGATGGCTTTGTACGAAACACATTGATTACCTGCTGCACTTATATTCTTTCTGTATGAAGCAGTTTTCTGTAATAACCTACAGTTTACTTTCAAGAAGTAGCAATACAATTATGTCATCAAAGAAACGTGACATTATCAAAAGATATTTTCTGATTCAACTCAATATAATCTGACACATTGTTCCCGAAGGAAATAATCTAAATAAATACGATATTACTTTTGTCGCGATACAAAGAAGACCAAAAGGTTACAACTAAATATGAAGATTTGATATTTTGAACGATATTTGTTTAAAATATTCTTTAGTACGAATAAAGTTCAACTTCTGAACAATGAATATCAGTCAGAGCAGAACATCTAATGTGGTACAGGAACATCTAACAAGGAAACAAACTAGGGAGAGTGAAAAGAAAACGGCGGTTAGAGAGCCCGTTTTGCTTGTAGAAATTTAGAAAAACAGCCGTTTGATTACTGTTTGCAAGGTATAATTACTCAGTCAAACAAACAGTAAACCCGAGATGCTGAGTTGCTGGTGTTAACGGAGAAATATTGGCACCTAGAAACTACCAAACAGATTTACTTTCAGCGCAAAGTACCAAAGTGGCATTATTTATTAAATAAAAGTATTGTGGATGCAACTGAGTTTTCCCATGTAAAAATTAAGGGATAGTAATGATGTCTTTAATGAATGTGCTTCAAGAGTTCAAAACAAAGGAAATTGATGAATCATTTCTTGTGGTTGAATAAAGAGCCCAAATAGTTGTGAATGTTTTTATTTCGTTCCATGTATGGTTTTGAAGTTGATGAATGCAGATATCTATGAATTGATAATAATTTAATTGCAATATCATTGCTTCTTTAATGACATTTTCACAAAAAACAGAAAACATTATGCAGTCATTTAGTCACTTATCTGCTAGGTAATGAGATTCAAATATCGCATGGACAGATAGGATAACTTATTCTAGAGCGCACTGGGATGCATTGCTGTGGAATGGATAAATATTTACTTTTCTTACATCGAATAAAATTATGTTCAACTTAGCATTGGAAGTGAATATTTTCGCAATCTTGTCCAATTTCCACATTTGAATGTTTTTATGAAACCAAAATAAATTAATGAACAAGCAACTCATCTATGCCGGTAAATCTTCGTAGAAAATGTTCAAAAGTGTTTGTTCTTTAAAAACCACATCACAATGGTTGAGGAGCAGTTTAGTAATCTTAATGCCGGATACTGATCTATGAATCAATCAGTTGTCATTTTAAAAGCGGGCGAGAAACTCAGAGAAACTGAGATGCTCATCATCAACGGTAAATTTATGGCATTGCAAATCCTGTTAAGTGAATTACATGGTATTCTGTTTCTATGCCACTCTAATGTTGTTTATGAGTTTCATTCTCAAAGTTTTGAATGAGATTGTAACATAACGATTGGTGACCGCTTGTATGTAAGACTTCCTAGAAGAAGAAAATGCGTTGTATTAGCATGGGCCAGGATTCTTATTCATCATAAAAATGACTGTTTGAAACTCTTCACACGTAAGTCACGTGTCTGTAAGCTAATTTTGAGGGAATTAGTGTTTAGATCTTGTCTCTTGTTCATAGTAGTGATAAGCAGTAATAAAGTATGTAATTGTACATTGTGGTAATTGTCCATTGTGATAAATCTTAATAGATTAATGAAAAAGGTCAAAACTGAAATACAGAAGAGGCCCAGACGTATATGCTTCAATACATTTTAAGAACAATAGGGATGTACTCTTGCAAATACCCAAAGGTGTTGTTTTTTTTAAAATTTAAGTTCAAGCAAAGCACCACAAAAGTCAATTTAAATGCATCAAAACAACAATTGTGGATCAGGCTTCAATTCGGCAACATCTAATATCTATCGCCCTCAACAATGTCATACTTGAGTGAAAATTCTAGAAATGTTGTCTGAATAAAATGTTTACGTTTTCTACAAAAAAAATTGGTCAGAATTCATTTGGCGATGTAGTCAATCCACAGGTCACACAACAATATTTTCAATACTAATAGTATCACGAGTAGGAGTCAAACACTGCATTTTTCATGCAGTTACCAACGGATGTCAGCACATTAGAACAATTTACAAAATCAACCAAAAATTGAAAAACAATTTCAGTGAAGTTCGCTCAAGTATGAAATTGTTTTAAGTTTTTCTAGAATTCGTCTATTTCTTCCAAATTCTAGTAGAATCCTACCAGCATTGACAGAGAAGAATAAAATAAAATAATTGCTCCCAGTGGGGATTGAACCCAGGACCTCTTGATCATCATGCCAATGTTCTACTAACATTTAGTTGCCAGTCTGAATCACCATGGCCTCTTTAAAGTCATGCTCTGTTGATTGTAGAAATGATGAAAGTCCAAAATGTGAAGTGGTGCATGAAACAAGGCTCACTTCAGAAATTTTCTGCCCAACAGGTACCTGCCTAGCACAGTCAGTAGAGCAATAATGAGTGATGATCAAGAGGTCCTGGATTCAATCCCAATTAGGGGCAATTTTTTATTTTGCTCTTCTCTGTCACTGCTGGCAGGATTCTGCCAGAATTTGACAGCAATAGACGAATTATTGAAAAACTCGGTTGAGGAAGGTGTTTATGCAGCCGTATCCCGGACACTGGGATCTAAACTGTAAATCAGCCACACACTAGTCCCTCTATCCATCTTGTTAATAGAGAATTTGTGTGGAAGGGGATGGGGTAGTAGGGTTTGGGAGTACTACAGTTATGTTACAGCGATAATTTACAGTCCGTGTAATATTGTAATCAGATGATTGATAGAAACCCCTTCACTGACGACTCTAATCGATGAACCTAGCATATCACTAGTCTCCTAGAGGTGTTTATCTCTTGTACATGTTATATTTATCATAAACGGATGGTGTAGAATTTGTATTAATAGGTTCCATTGAAAGTAACTGAGATGTAAAGTATTGAACTTGTGTTGTTGGTAGAAATTACATTGTGACATATTGACATAATGGTTCGATTGCTTGTTTTGTGGTGGGTACTGATCATAATACAACCACTCTGATTGATGTAACCATGAAAGGCACTTGCAACTGTTAAGCAGCACTTGAATGACTTTTACACCAATAACGCCATAATCTTAATTCATGATCAAAATTGATCATTTGAAAATAGGTCCCTTTTTCTTAATATCCACATCTTTATTGATCATGCTTCAGGATATTTTTAGTTGAGGCTTTCCAAAGATAAACCAACCTGCGTAAATTCCATTTTGATTAATTCTTCAAAAAGCATTCAGTATTAGAGGAGAGAAGTTTTTAAAGATAAAAGCATATAAAGGCATCTGTTGTTCAAAAGAAAAGACACCCAATTCCGCTGTGCGGCATAAATCCTTCAATTAGTCATCCAGCGTTGTCGTCTGATTAAGAGTATCTTTCCATTCTCTGTGAAACTATCGATCTCGCGACTGAGTTGCATGTGGAGACCATTCCTTTTCATTATCATCAATAACTAATTAACACTGAATAATGGCAGAATTTAAGAATCGCTTAAAATAGAAAAATAAGGGGTTTTCAACAAGTGCTATATTTTTCTTTTGTTTAGAACATATGATTTTGAACCGTATCATAAAAAGTCGGTAGAAAATCTTTTCTTTCCAGAGTTGGAATTCTATGGGTCAAAACTTCGGAAAATCAGATTTGCTATCATACTATGGCTTCAAATGAATTTCAACATAAAATGTTTGTGAATGTCGTCTTCTGTAAAACAGCTTGCTTTCAACTGCATACACTGGTATAATTAAAAATTTTGATGTCCCAAAGTGTAATGCAGCTTCGTGAGACCTTTTTATCTTATAAAAGCAGTTCGTCGTCACAAATGAAACTTGTGTGTCTGGTAGATTAGAAGATTGCTTTGTTTTATGTCACCCACTTAGTTCCAAATGCAATACCTACATAACGGAATAAGGTATTCTTGTTAACCTTTTCATGTGTTAAGATGTCATTTATATACTGAAGGTCTTGTTACTCTTTGATGTATTACGTGGTGGTCCTGTCACTCAAACTGTCTCAAGAGAAAGAGTAAATGCACTTTTGACAGTGATACATCACTACACATAAATGATGTTGTTTACCAGAATCTCCAAGGAAGGACCAAGGCGAACAGCAACGGAATCACGAAACTTCTCAGTTGGAATTGAGTGATGCTTAGTGAGTGCAAAATAATGAAAATATCAACCCTTAATCTTTAAGACCATGAATGTCTTCGTGAGTTGATATGTGAAATTGCTGCATGGTGACAAATGTTCTCATCTGAGAACATGATGTGCATTCATAAGCAAGTAAGAGTTCATATTCCATCATTTGCCTTTGCATTTATGCATTTACTTAATAGTCATATTATTTTATTACTCACAGCAATTACATATTTCGCAGTATTTTTTAAAATGATCAGTAAGCTTTCAGTGTAAACAATATAAACATCGACCTACTCAGTCACTTAAACTTTAAAATCTAGTTAGGTTGATAGGCTTCAAGGCTATGAGTCTCCTTCAAAGATCTACAAAGATTCTGGCTTAAAACAATTGTTCGGCGTTTTAGATATGCATAATATCGTTAATTATCCAATTAGGACAGGAAGAAGTGTTATGAAAACTTACTGAATTGACATCTAACAGAGGCCTAATTTTCATAAGTATTACGCCAAAACGTTCTCAAATGGTAGTAATTATGCAATTATGTGAAGTCGAGATGACTGCATATTTGGCGATCTCATATTTACGTATTGCGGAACATGTTATAAATCTATTTCATTTCTTACACGACTGCGGACCAAGCATCCTCTATTTTGAATGTCCAAATTTTCGACATATTCGCCTTTTTAACTTAAAAGTTGACTGTCCCTTTATATTGGGTAGGTTATATGATTAAATTTAATCCTAAAATGTATTGTTTCTTTCAACTTGTCGTTTTATTGAAGCTGCTTTGTGATTTATGCAAGATTAAATTATTTGTCAGTTTTTGAAATTTGTAATTTTTTTAACCATGTTAAAATTCTTGCATTAGCAATTGTAGGTTGTGTTTTTTGTGATGTTGCGATCTAGCGAAAGACCTTATTTTTTCATCTCCTTCATCTTTGTGCCTTGAGAAATAAAGGAGTGGTAGAGTTAAGTATGTTGTTTAGCACCACCGATCAGACATGCAGTTAACGTCCGTGGCCTAATTTATTTTTTATTCCAAAACTGCGGAGTAGACACGCAGATCTCCAGCGGATAACAGTAGAACCAAGGGCCCAGATGTTGCAGTTTTCAAATTCATGTTTGGCAAGATTGAAGCGGTGAATAATAACAGGTGTAGCATGCAATTTAACTATATTAGGGAGAGGTCTAGGTTTCGAGAACAGCCCCTGGGGGAACAATGAAAAGCAGAACTTATTTAACCCAAGAGTCAAGGCCTAACCACCTCCCTCCTATAACAGTATATTCATGACATCCCTTGGAGAGCGTGACTGGTGCAGATTAAGTCCGCTAACGACCTCAACACCCTGATATCATTACCACCTCACACAGATGAATATGGCCTCTTGGGACGAGACTAAAACTGTCAGAGAGTTGGGACTTTGAACACTAAATAAGGGTCATCATATGTATGTACAAATTTGATATGAAATAAGAGTCGCCAAATGCTGCTTCCATCTCTCTGGTCCATGATTGGTCGTCTTTCTGCGTTGTTTGAATACCAACTTGAATCGTTAGTGTCAGTTTAAAAGAGGATGGATTGCTGGTTCTTTGGTGCAACGTTAATATTTGCGTAGTGAATGGCGGAAGTGTTACAACTGAAGGCGTTCTTGAGTTACCATCGTGGCAGTCGAAGTAACCTAAGAGATTTCCGTGGTGGACAACTTATTGGCCTCCACGTGTAATGGCGTTTCCTTGTTACGGAATGTTCAGCAGGACACTGTAATAACAATGAACCCAGTTGACGATGAAGAAGGGGCCGGTGCAGGGAGATGTCATCTCAAGATGCATGATAACTATGTTTAGGCCATTCGGAACCAGTTAGACATACGAGGATGACATGGTTTCCTTATCTGTGTTCAGTTCCTCTCTGATGATAGACCGGATCAGTGATCAATCTCTTCTCAATAATTTTTGCTACGTGCTTTTCTGTACGGTGGCTGCCGGACTTGTTGGATTAGTTTAGCCACTCGGGGACACTTGTCCTGGGCAACAAGTACCCATTGTCTCCGAGAGGCAATTAGGCTGGAAAGACAAACAAGCCGAAACACGGTGCGGGGTCATGCACAGGACTGATGGATTTTGTACTATGGAGAGAGTCAAGAGAAGAAGCAATCAGTGGTACAGTTGTAAAGCCATCTTGAAGAGAACACATTCCGTAGAAACCTTCTGCAAGGTGATATGCAGGATCACATATGAGTGAATACTCACCCAGTGGCCTGAAGCAGTACAGTGTTGTCAGAGTAGGAAAGACCCACGGAGGACAGTAAACATTGTCCGGCGTTCTCATCCTCTTTTGGCCCCATGTGGCCTGTAGGATCTGTACGGAGGTATTGATCATGGATGTATAGGAGCAGCTTTTGAACAGCTTCGAGAGAACTACATCTGCATTTGTATAAAGGAGGGAAGGTGGTAATACGCTCGTAGTGAGTTGAATCCGCACCTTCGTACTGACACAGTATTTGGTGCATCCTTAAGTTGCAATGAGTCCAGCTGCTCCCACCAACAAGCACATTAACAAACATGAAGCTGCCTACAGTTTCCATATGCGGATTTACCTAGCCTTTCTATTCCGGGTCTTAGGACTATACCAACAGGAATAACAAGTTGGCACGCTGACAATACCTCTGAGCCGCCACCTCCCCAGCTCCTGCTGTGCGGTATTAAACTGCTTGTCGACATGCCATGTCAAAGCAGTAAAACAACTGTGGGTATGTACATTTAGCCTAATTACTGAATTAGAAGGGACTCCAGCTTGGGATGGAAGATGCCCATCCTCTGCCACTTTCTTTGATGGGAATTTAAAGTCAACAGATTCGACGCTGCCTGGAACGATATTAGGATGGATGAGGCTGCCAACAGAGCCTTGTTACACGGAAGGTAAATTATCTATAACATGTATGCTGATAGTGAGTAATCAACTTCCGAGCTAAGTTCCATTGCATCATTTTTTAAAGTCTGGTTCATTCTTTCTTTGTTATCGAAACCTGCTATTCTTCGCGAAATGATTATAGGAAATGGGATTAATAAGCAACATGAGTTGTATGGCAGGTAATCAATTCTTATGTTGACGTTTTTACTTCAATTTTACCTGCAGAAACGAATATGGATTCACTGATACTGCTTCTCATTTTTAAGTTCATGCTAAAAACGTGCCTATTGTAAAGTTTCTTTGAACTGAAGCCTCAGAAATTGAAACATTTTTATTGCTTGAGGAAACAAAATCACAATACCTGGTCACATCAGTTCAAAATATTGTCCTTCATAGACTCTTTACTTACTGCACCACTTACCTTAATCTTTTACCTTCCATCTATTTGTGTTTTTCCCCAAATCGCATTTTCCAGAGGGGACGACAATAAGTGAAGTTATTATAAATCTACATAAATATATGCCTCAACAGTTACAATCAATTCAAGAACTAAATTGGTGAAGAAAAATCTGATTAATTGTGAAAAAATCCTGAAAAAAATCAGACTTCCCCTTGTATTTATTCTTATTTTGTTTATTCAATTAATTAATCCCTCTTTAGTCCTAAGGAATGAATAGTGTGAGTAAACATGTGTTCTTTGAGCACACATGAGAAAGGTTGATGGCGAATAAATCAAATCAAAGTCTCTGAAAAGGCATCAGAGTATGGAAAGCCATTATAATGGAAATTAATAATGCATTTATTAAGGCAAGCATAAAATCCTGTAGATATGCATCTGGTGCAGAAATATCATCATATTTTGTGCCTGAACATATGATCTCTGATATAATTGTAATTAGGCATTGTCTTCAGAGTGCTCACTTTTATCCAAAATACAGGTACACAGTTAAATCATCTGCGACAAAATGCCGAACTTCTACGCTTCATTCATTTCTACAAATGTGATTACTGGTTCATGGACTTGCGGCAATGTACTTTTCACATGACCCATATGAAGAAAAGGAAAAGTCATTTCAGCCTATCACATTTATTATTCATTACAAGAGGCATTGGAAATGTTACTTTTTCATTATTCACGCCTATATTTAATGATCATTGTGATGAATGACCATTTGGAAGTCTTAAATATTCATACTTGCCCGCTTTCTTGCTTTCAGACACCATCCAAACCACTTTAGCCGACTACAGGGCTTGCAGGGTGTAGGGAAAGTCTTTGCAGTGTGCGGAGAGACAGAAGGAGCTTTTGTGCGTGTGTGAAAGACACTTTTGATGTGTGGGTATCACATTTGTTTCAACAGCCGAACAGACAAAAAGACAGCTTCTGTACTTAAGTGAAAAGAGACACTTAAATTCTCCATAGCAGATGTGTTTTCTTGATTCAGAATACTTCGTAAAGCTGTGAAAGTGAGTGTGTCTCGTCTGACACTCGGAAAGAGATGGCGAAGTCCCCGGAGTTGCATCTGTTCGTCAGTTGCCTGCTGGCCCTGGTGGGTTGGTTAAGTGACTTCCCATTACTTGAAGCCTGTCCCGTGGACACAAATGCCACGAGCTGCTACTGCTTGTATGGAGATATCATCTGTAAAGATGTCGGACAAATACCAAGATTTGAGGATGACAAGTTACTGTACAGAAGGATTGACCTGAGTAGACAGGAAATTCGAGTTGTTCCGGAGGGAGCATTCTTCCATATCAAAGTTAAGAAAATCACACTTGATCACAATCCAATTAACGACAGACTTAACGTGAATGCATTTGCAGGTGTAGAGGGAGCCTTAGAGGAGTTATCACTCGGCAATAGTGGATTGCCATACTTGAGACAAGAATTGCTCATTGCAATGAAAAACCTGAGACGTATCTACTTATGGGGAAATGGCTTTAAAGAAATCCCCTACGGAATATTCCTCGGCACGCCATATCTAGAGGAACTGTACCTCTGGGGAAACAATATTGAACACTTGAATGAAAACATGTTTGCTGGATTAAGTAATCTTAGACGTTTGGACCTAGATAGGAATAAGATAAGCGAGATTAGGAATAACACTTTCAGACGTCTCCCAAGCCTACAGGTGCTTCATCTCGGTGAAAATCAGGTGTTCAGTCTTTACAAACACACATTCCGACATCTCCAGAAATTGAAGGTGCTCAACTTAGATAAAAATAGACTTACTTATATTTGGCCAAAAGCCTTTCATGGTTTGGGAAGGCTTGTGTCACTCGGCTTGAATAACAATCAAATCAATTTCATCACTGATGGGACGTTTAAGGACCTGAGGAATCTCAAGTACCTCTGGCTTCAAAACAATAAGATCGACCTGCTATGGGGTAGAACATTTATGGGTTTAGAAGAGCTACAAAAGCTCCATCTATCAGGCAATCAAATTCAAAACCTCCCAGAGGGAGTTTTCCACCATTCTTCCAAACTGAAACATGTGATATTAGACAATAACAAACTAGAAACACTAAGAAAATGCATATTATCCAAGAGAACACGCCTAAAAACTCTTTCGGTTATTGGCAATCCAATTTCTTGTGATTGTCGTATGACCTGGATACTAGATCTAACGAATAGAGGGGTGTCAATATGGGGAACCTGTGGGACCTCCGCAGCTCGGGCAATGATGGCTGTTGCTCATCCAGAAAACTACGATGCTGTCCCATGTCCTTTCTCAAGCGCAGATTGCATGTAGTAATAGTGAAATCAATCTCTAGGAAATGTATCTATGTATCGTTTGGAAGTACTGGTGCGTGAGAACTTCCTTGCGAAACAACTCCTGCTACATCTTTCATAAATTCAATTCCCAAATGAACTTGCGTCTCACCTAAAGAAACTGGAATACTGCCAATCTCTATGGAGAACTTTGATAAATAAAATGTGTTTCAGATTGTGTCTGATTTCATTTGGGTATTTAAAGAAGAAGAACGAACTGAACTGCAAAATGCTTTTTATTTGTATTTTCGAAGCAACTGAAATTAAAATTTTATTCTGTTGTGCACGTGAAAGAATTTGGGTTTATGATTACAATGTAAAACCATAAATTAAGGCTTTGATATAAATGTTGTTAAGTCATCATTACCACAAGACAAGTCTTCGATTATGCAATTTTACTAACTTTTGACGATCCAGTATGATGATAATGTTTATCGAAAATATGTAAACTGCTGTGAAATGATATCATATTTCTTTTAAATATCATGAGGGTGTGCCAAGTACAACCTATAAAAAAATTCAGTAAAATTTTACTCAGCCAGCTCGGTTAAGTAACGATGCCAATGATGTATGTATGTGTCATGCGTAAATTGAGAGAATGGGACCATGCGATTAGTGTACAGTTAATGGATGCGGCTGTGTAGCTCCCGATACTTATTCGGCTTGATGTAAAGTAATGCAGTAATTTACCTGCTAATCCTCTTTTATGAAAATAAAGCAGAATGGATTAATTGATCTGTCACAATTCTTGATAAATACCCGTTTCAAATGGTGGTTTTCATTTGCTAATGGCTGTGCAGATGTACACATGTTGCAGGATCAAACTCCTGAGCACATTTTGGGAACACCATTCACGCCTTTTAATACTGCAATGGATTTTAGTCAGAATAATTACGCTACGTTTTATCTATGAATGATTGAGACGCTAATACTTCTTTTAACTGTTGCTTCCGCGTAATAAAACCTCCGATAAAACCTAACTAGTCTGCAAACAGAGGACAGCGACATAAATCGTGTGTGGATATGTGCGTTATTCACTCAGCCTGAAGAAAAGCAAACTGTTCGCGAACAGAGTGAAAAATTATCAAAAAAGGAGAGTATAAAATTGTGTTTTGTGTTTATATGTAGTGTGTTATTATTGAACTGATATGAATGTCCATCTGTCAACCATTGTTAACTTCTGTCAAGGAAAGATGTCCAAGTAAACCCTTGTCTCTTTACTGACGACGAACTATCTGCTGGACAAAAAGTACATTCGGGTTGAGTGATGGTTTACATATGACAAAGTATTCTTTGCGTTCATCTAATATTATGGATCAGTGAACTGATTACCGAATTTCAAACACTCATTTACATTTTGGAATAAAGCAATGACTACCATTTTTTATTTTAGTTTAACAAAGCCTCGTAAAAGAGTGAATTGCGTGTCTACCTCCTTGCACGATTCATACCGATACTGTGGCAGCACACAATCCAGCACCATAAAATGATACGGTCCTTTGTATTGTATTTTAGGTGAACATGTTGCTATTTAGATGATTATTTCAATGCAGAAAGAATAAAGAACAGTATTTGTGGAAATATATATCTAATTGAACTGAATTTGCCATTTTCTTTCAAAATGTTTGAGACATTGATGCTTCCTTGGTTGTTTTCGAAATAGTATTATTGCATTAAAACATTCGGCATGTATTCATCGACCAATAAGTTCTTGGTAGGATAACATTGTCTCAATGACCTGTGAATATCAGAACAAATCACATCTACAAGGACCAATGGTGCACCTGCAGTTTATGTGGTACCACAACCCAGACTCTCGTGTTAAGGACAATTCACGATTTTTAAATTTTACCAGAAAATCTTGCAATTTTTAGTCAGTCAGGGAAAAGTTAGGGGAAATTATGTAGATAAGACAACAATCTTAATATTTTATGGTTGGTAAGTCCAACAGTCTAATACTCAGCCTACTGAGCCAGCCTAGAATGTGCTCGTTAGGGGATCTTTAATCTGACTTTTGTTCATCCACCATTTGACTCTTTGGACTTGCATGATTCAGCTGGGTTAAATAGAGCATGACTATATCTTAATGTCTTAGCCTTAGAAATACATGACAGATTAGCTCAGTAGCCTAGCATTAGACTCTTGATCCCACGATTATCAGATCGAACTGTACTGGAGATAACTTTCTTTGCTGTTGTAAAAACCTTTGGTGTGAACATTTCCATCAATGGTAACGCAGTGTCAATTGCGAAAACTCGAATGCTTAAAATATAAATGCAATATGGCAAATGCATAAACAATAAGTGTTCACCCAGATTGATGGGCTAAATCAAAAGTGGTGACATAGCTACCACACCACCTGAATGCTTCTCTGTGAGTTGACCCAGGAAGAGGTGGCTCTTCCTATGGTGGGATGACAAGACTGAAATACCTTGCATAGTGAACATTGTAAAGTGCTTTTTCAACACATGTCTGGTTAGTAGAGTTGTATAAGCATCACTGTGCTTTGTAGCCATGCAACCCTAGTGTGAACGGGCCCTACTTCGTTGCGTTTCAGAATGTACAGCTGGATTTTATGGACAAGTTCAGAAAGGGTATATCGTCGCAATATACTACGCAAATCAATTCATTTTGTGGTTAAAGCAGTTAAGCAACACTTTAGGCTAGGTGCACTAAACGCTTACAAAAAATTATTCTAATTGATGAAAGATTAACACAAAAGTCAAATAGAGAGGTTGAAGTTTACGTATCTGTAGTTCTTGAATAAACAAGATGCTATTCAAAACAGGTCTTTGCTATTTGATCCATTTTTCAAAGTGTTTGACCAAAATAATGTTTGGAATGACGTTACTTGTGATTTATCCCAACGAATTGGTTTCTGTTTCTCTAAAATATCATATTTTCGAAAAATCATAACAAAACATTTTTGTCATGAAATCTCAAAAGGAAAAGGGTATGTCTCAGTGATATATGTGCGAAGTTGATACGATAGTTTAAAAAAATGTTAATATTGGTTTAGTAATGGTAACCGCTACATAATTGCTTGTGTTGGTTTGCTAAAAACTAGATTTGGGTTTCAGTTTTTTGGAAATATGTCGGAGCAACGTCATTGGTACTTTTTAGCGAGCAATGCAAGATGTCAGGAAGGTATTAGTATAGGATATTAGCGTACGAAATGTACCTACAACAGAGTTTTTCAAAAACTCTACAATAGAAGAATGCCAACATTGCCAACTCAGCTCTGCCAATAAAAATCAGCCAGTCCAATGAAGTATGTAACCTTGAAATCTAATCCTCATATACCCCTTGATTTCTAATTTCACATTTACTAATATCAATTGGTGCAAAAAAAGAAGAGAGCTGCAAATATGTGGGAGTACAAAGTTGACAATAATGCCAACATTGCCAACTCCAACTTTGAGTGTTTGTGAAAAAACTCGAATGGCCAATTTCCTTGTTAAACGTGCCTACCAGTTATCTTATTGTCCTTACGTTTTGTCCTCGAACACAGATATTAGTTTCATTGGAAAAATTCTGGTCGTCTGTCCATACTTCAAACTTTCACAATACAAAGGAAAACATATTTTCATAAATATCCAATTTCATCGAAATCCCAAAGGAAGACGGATTGAAGCTTCAGGCAAAGTTTACGAAATATGTCAGAATTCATACAACTAACCGTGTAACCTCTTGCTTTTGCTGTCATACTATCTCCACCGATTCCTCCTCATTTTATCCCAATCCATAAGACTCAGCCAGACTGAACATTTCCGGGATGCTCTGTGTCGTTTGATTAATTACTATGCCATGGGCGTTGTGTGGCCCACGGCTGGCTTCTTCCACCGAGGAAGAATTATTTATTCTGCTATCGTGCTTATGTGGGGTTTATTGTCTAAGTCTGTGTCATCTGATGCATATGAAAATAGTCACTCTCTTTTAAGCTAGTGTGTGTTGTATATCATATCAATCTACGTTATTATTCCATGTTCATGAAAATTCATATCGCCTGTGATACTGCTGCTGTCTTAAAACTGGTTTTGCTGTTTAAGTTATTCTTACTAATTAATGTGCTGAGGAGATGCAACAGACGAAGTGTCATCTGACCTTTTTTCATTAAAACTACATTTCACCCAGGATTAATCATTTAAATTCATCCTAGTATAAAAGATGTTGGTGTTGTATTCAGCTTTGTCAACGTTTGAAATTTGAAGCTTCAGTAAGTTTTTCTTGGCAATTTATTTAATTCCAGCCTGTAACACTTACAGTTTTATTAGGTAAATATAATGAGCATCCCCACTCAACCTTGAAAAAATTACTACAGTCAGACAGCCTAGAAATTTTGTGTTTTAAATAAAGGCCGGGGAAATTCGTTTGAAACCTGGAAAAGTTGGTTGGGACCTAAGAACTCAACTCTTTACTTCTTATCTTCGGGTTGAACCATGGCAGAGTGTATTGCTGAAGTAGATTGGAAAGGAAGGCATTTTAATTTGGAGGATAACTGAAAATGTGTACTGCTGAAAGTACTGATATTAGATTTGGCATTTGCTAATGCCACCGATCGGGTTTTGATAATACTAATTGCTGTGGTATTTTTCGCTGTAATTGCCACAGCTTGGACATTGGGTGATGGCAAATGACAAGCTTAAATCACCAGGCATCTCTGAGTATGCATGAATTCATGACTTGTATCATTTGTCCAATGAGTTGTCGTGATTAATCAGGAAATGTCGAAGTCCCCAAGAAAAAGACCAAACATAGCTATTGAAACACATTAACTTTTATCCTGTGAATATGGTATAACAGTTGAGTATCACAAATGACAGAGTGGTAAAAGATATTAGTAATGAGTAACAGAATAAAGGATATTGTATAATAAAACATCAATAAAATATGGTTACATGTGGATGTATAATATTAATAACAATACAATGAATTATATATATTAACTTTAACAAGTTTGCAGAGTTGTTACAATGTCATAGAAAAGGATGATAGAGATATATTATAAATTTGAAATAACTACCTTGCTGTTTATAAATTATTATCTGCCAAGCAATTATTAAACAAATGTTTTACTTGTGAAGCTTAATGTCCGCTGTCACATCAATACACTGAAGATTATCATCAAATTGCCTCCAGAAATCCACCTTGCCGTGTGTTGTAATATATCTGTGCCAGTCAAATTTGGCAGTATTCATCCCCCTTGTCGAGAAACCTTTGTCTCTCACTTCTTCATCCAGGATGGAGTTGAATTTCCTTTTAAGTGCCGAGGTTTGTACCTGATCACCATGGCTAGATTTGTCCTTTGGTCTTTCAAGCATTTTGATCCAAATAACTTTAGTCATGGCTCCAAAGGGCAAGGCTCCTGGTTTCTTTCTGATTAAGTATTCTTTCCTTCCAGTGATGACTTTCATGATTTCATTGTTGATCCAATGGAGACAGCGGGAGATGATCCAGCTAACACCATAGTCGAAATAGTTAAAAGACTTAATGATGTCAGCATCTGGGATAATGAACAGGTAATCCAGTAGTGAAGGGTATCTGTTCACTGCTTCAATTGTTGCATTGACTAGTCTTGTCAATGCATTTGCTCGAGTGTTATTTACTTGATAGAATGCAGTTATCTCAAAATATCTGTAGGCATATGGTTCTTTGCGTCTGGTTGTGATAGCATCACAATCAATCACTCCAAAGGAGTTGTAAATGTCACAGAGGAAGGTTTCACCAACCAGCCATATAGTTCTTTTTGCCAAGATAGAATCTGGAAGGATAATTACACATGTCAGAAATTTACTTAAGATAACTATAGATTGACAACGATTTCCATCATCCAAGTTTGTGAATCGTCTCAATTGAAAGAGATTTTAAGAGATCAGTCACATGTCCAGATCTCAGACTGTGTGTATCATAGAGGGCGACACTGAGATTTGCCACTTTGATGATCTGTTTCAGCACAGCTTGGAAGTTAGTAGCTTGGACTGGTGACCCATCTGCAAACACAAAAAACTGTTTGTGAATGGTGTCGTATCCAGGCCTTATGTTGATGAACTGACAGAGAGCCTTGAATGGACAGGTCTGGCACCTTTTAGAGTTGTATTGTCATTCCTTCCCTACAATTTTTACAGTCTGTGGTGGAGAATCAGTCCAATGCGTTTTGGAGGTATGCAATACAACAGAATCTTGTGCTTGTTCTCACCAATATGGACATCTATTACTTTCACTGGATGGTCTCCAAGTGTTAGTTCACCAACTCTAAAAGACCGTAATAGGCTGTGGTAAATAATGCTCTGTAGAGAACCAGCAGATAAGGTTGTTATTTGTATATATTAGTCAAGGATTCTAGAAGAAGTTCCAACATTTCAATTTGAATGGGAAGCCTGCTTTCCATTTTTTGTCAATTAAATAACCAACAAATAACACTAATCTGTCTTCCCAATTGTTAGGCTTGACATCTAATCTGACAAAACATTCATTAAAAGTCTTCCAAACACTATAGTAGTTGTGTTGAGTTGTTCCTCTGATTCTGTGTTTCTTCAGTTTCTCAACTATGTTCCTCACTGCAGCTGTTGAGATTAATGATGAATTTAAAGATGATCCATTTGATGATTTCTTCTTTTTCAATTTATGCTGTTACTCTGGAAAGAAAATTAGCATGTCTCAAGCTAATTGAATCTTTGAATCTTTGATATTACTAATTACTAATCATCATGTTGTTTATAACTTCTCAGCTGAATTTTAATCTATCCATAGTTTACTTGGTGGCCAAATTTTGTCAGGAATTTCTGAAGGCTGAGGGTTCATGTAAGGTGCCTTGTTTCTTAACCAGCCCAGTTTTAGCCTTGAAAGTACATCGCTCAAAAAATAGTCTTTGCTGCTAATGTGTCTAGCAAAAGTCTATCTGTTGTATTTTAGATTGTTTAAAGCTAAGATTTGAAGTAATCTCATGCAATTCTTACAGCTGGAAGAGTAATTTTTCACCATGTTTTTCACTGAAATATTATTGGTAAATAAGATTATCCTAACATTTTGCAAGTCCTTTTGCCAAGTCAATACTCTGACACAGAGTGCTAAGAGTTCAGCATACTCAATACTAGGGTTTTTGCTAATGATGAAGTCTGGTTCCCATTTAGCAAAAGTCCAGTACTTGTTCTTGTAAATGCAACCTATCCCATAATTTTTATTCAAACTTACATCTGTATGGAATCCCACATTTTTTGCGATTAGCTTCAGATTCAGGTTGACCCATGGTCTTGCCACTGCAAGTGGTCTTTCCAGAAATGTTTTCCATACTTCACAGTCCAACTTGAATTCCCTGTCTATGGCCACATGATGGAAATTTTTTAGTTTATTTCCCTTTGAATCAGTTAGGGCTGTGAACTTTGCATACATTCTTCAGATAAAAGCTCTACCTTGAAAAATTGCCTTGTTTAAAAAATTCAAATGTCCTGCTAATTTTTCTAACTGTTTGATTGTAGCAGTTCTTTTACTGGAAATGTATTCAATCATGTTGTAACATTCTAACTTTTTCTCCTCAGGGACCATGAGAAGCCTCCTTTCTCCATCTATCAGAATTCCAAGGAACACGATTCTTGTGGCCATTCTGTTTTCTCCATCAAGACTGGAAAACCAATTCTCTTGCACAAATTGAGAAAAAATCTCACTAATTGGTTACACCTTGCTTTACTTGTCTCAAGGAAAAGATAGTCATCCAAATAGTTGGTGAAAGAAAATTGCTTTCCAGTGAAGAAGACCAATAAATGATGTAAACCATTGGAGAAGCATTGAAAGTGTGAGCAACTGATCGACATGCCAAAGGCTAAGTTCTTTTCTACAAAGAATAGTTCTTCATCAGTAACAGGGTCTTTTATTGCCATGATGAGATATTTTCTATGGATAACTTTTACTGGGAGTTGTCTAAAAGCACTGGATAGGTCCGATTTTGCTAAGAAAATTGGCCTAATTTGTCTAGGTTGCCATGACTCCGGTGAATGTGAATCAAAGTCATATGAATGGGTCTTGCTTTCAGTGGCATCGTCATTGGTAACTTGATCTGCTTTCAATTGCGCCCACATCTGCAAACAGTTTCTCACAGCATGGTTGAGATTTCTATATTTTACCGAGCACAAGTAGTCTGGTGTGTGATGGTTGAGTGATCCATCCTTTTCCAAATCACTAGAGAAATCAAATGACAAATGAAAAATCATTCTAGTTTGTCCTCCAGCTTTCGGTACCAGACCTACTGGAGACTGTATATAGTTTTCAAATGGGATATTCTTAAAGGGACATGCAACTCGTCCCAGTTTTACTTCTTTCATCATCTTTTCCCAAAGGATAAATTTGTCCCCTACAGTGAAAGGTATGTTTCTGGATCTGCTTTTCCAGACCTCTGTAGCCAATCTCAAAACCGTTAGTAAAACCATCATACAAGAATTCAATTTCCTTCCAGTCATAATTAGCTTGAACCAGCAGCTGTCGGAGGACCTCTGCATTGACTGGTGTCACAATATCTGTGTAGTTCAGGTTGGAGAACCTCTCTACTATCAGTTGTTTTTCAGATTTAGGATGAACTAAAAATATGTAAGATGTAATATGAATTGTTGCACATAGCTCACAAATTTTGTAAACAATTTCTTTCATCACACATGCTTCCAGTTCTACTGCTCTTAATGCTTCTGAAACGAATTATTATTAGCTGACTTATGGTGGTTAGCATTCTCATTATTCCCTGAGGGTTGTGCAGTTGGAGGGAAATTTCTTACCTTTCTACAAGTATGCATGCCGTGCCCCCATTTACCGCATTCTTTATTGGCACATCGATGATCATATATTTAAACCTGAGACCATAGGTACATTTGCCTTTATTGAACTTCCTACAAATTTCCCTGGTTTGGCCTTTTGGTTGATCATAGAACTTATTGAAACCCCCAGTCTCTCTGTAATTTCTCTTTTAACCTGAAAGACCATGACTTTTGGAGGATCTTCTCCCAGCTCCTTTCTGGGTGTCTCCCTACATGCAGTCTAAAGTCCTTGTCATAATGATAAACATTGCTCCAAACATAGGTGGAGGCCAATTCATGTATGAGATGACTGTATTCTAATAGCTCAGCCCCCCTTTGTGGGTGGCACCATGAGTACACATTAGAGTAAACACAAAAAGCCAAGTCCCACTTTGTTATGCTGTTTATTTCGGCATGCTCCCGATCTGCTATTGGAACCCAATAAGACTGACCTCCTTTGTTGACCATCTCCATTCTATGGTCATCCTCAGCTGATATCTGATCCTTCAGTATAAGCTTTGAAAAGTCCACATACTCCCCACTTACAATTTTTTCACATAACCCAGGGTCTAAGTGAGATGCAACCATAATAAAATCATCATCAATACTATCATCAGTTACAGCATAACTGTCATTCCTACCTGGAGGTCCATAGATCCTTGCTTTCAATTCTTCAGCCTCTCTGATCATTCTGTCTGCGATTACTTCTCCTCTCGACCTTCTTCTATCATCTCCTAGTACAGGTGGGAGAGGTAAATGATGCCTCTGCATTGTTTGTATTGGTCTGGGTCTCACATATCATTCACCCCTGTCTCTGAAAGTGCTAGGTGCTGGTTCTGCATTCCTTCCTTCTCTCCTATCTATGTATTTGCACCTGTTGCCTACATCTCTCTTATCTGAAATGTTATCAACATTAGGGTTACTGGTCCTGAACATTATTTCACCATCATTGTATTTGATTTCATCTCTAAAATTCACACATCCTTCTTCAGATGAGGAGCTGAAACGATTGTTTATTAAATCCCTCATTCTATTAAGCTGTTCATCAATTACATTGGATTTAGCCTTAGGCATAACTGCTTGCCTACAATTATTATTGTTTGCCAAAAAATTCTCACCTCTGTAATCATTTCTTTGTGTGTTGCAAACATATCTTCTGGCTGAACTGCTCAATCTTTGAGGCTCCTTCTGTGATGATTTTAGTATGCTATTAGCTTCACAAAAGGCTGCTAGCTGCGAGAAAGTGACCACATCGTCTCTCCTTGGTCAAACTTCTGAGTTATCTGTTTGAGTCATGTTACGTTGTTGCTCAAACTGAGTTTCTTCTAGATCTGCTGGTTGAGTGACAGTTTTGATTTCCCCATCTTCTTGGGACAATTCTTCATCCAAAAAATCATCCTCATACACATTGACTTCCATCATTTCAATAATTTCATTCTCATCATTATGAAGGTCAGCCACAACTTTGCCAGACTGATGTGGATTGCTCAGTTCAAATTTATCATCTTGCGACTCAGTGTTTAAACTTGCAGTGGGGACTGTAGATCTATTTTCTAAACCAGATGTTTTCACTTTCTTTGACTTTCTTTCTTTCCTATTTACTATTTGCTCATTTCCTAGCAGAATTGCTATCAGATGAACTTTGCTCTTCAACTTGCTGATTCAATTCATCTTCAGAATTTTCATTTTTGCTGATTACAATGTTTCGTTGAGATTTCTTAGCGGGATCCTTCTTCTTCTTTTCTTTCCATTTCCAATTTTCGAAGGATCACAAGTTATTCCCAGAATTACTGAACAAATTTTATGATTATTTAATGCAATTTAAATTGTGAATTTTGCCAAAACTTTTAATGTTTACTTTTCAAGATGTTGTCACTAAGAGAAACAAGTTCCAAATGGCGGTTGAGATGCTCCTGCTGTTCCTGATGTCACAGCATTCATGAAATAAATAGTGATGTCAAAAAGGCTTGAATCAGTGAGGAGCGAGGGCAGGAAGGGCGAAATAACCATGGTCTTCGTGCAAAATGCCTTTAATTGAAACAATTAAAGGACACTTTAATTTGGAGGATAGCTGAAAGGTCAATTTTTGTTCAAACGAAACTCAATAAGTTTGCTTCGAAACAAATTGGAAGTCACTATTAACATAATGAAAAAATACCTGGAATTTACTAAAGAAACTAAAAAAATTCTGAAATGTTGTCACTTCGGAAAAGTGGAAACCCTATTATAATGGAATCATGGCCTGTAACTACTGACGTGTAATTCCTTTTGATCCACCTTTTTCAAGTGGCGTTTGATCCCTCACAATGCTTTAGGTAGATGTTTACATGATTAACGTCATAACCACGTGTCCACTGAATAGAAACTAGCATTGCTTTCAATAGGAATTTCAGACATCTTTGTGATTTGATTAGTTGTCAGTTAGCTGGTGAATACTGCTGAAAATACACACGTTTTGAAGAATTGCAATGAATTTCATTGATAAGGACGTATATCAGAACGAGAGTAACTATTAATTAACTACTATTTTATCATTTCCCTCATTTTACACAATTTTAGAACATATTACTTGGAGATTCATTGCACTAAACCCAAAAATTACTAAACCCCAAATTCCTTTTGTTCGGTGTGTGTGTGGGGGGGGGGGCAGGTTTCCAACTTTCA
>JBCAUG010729855.1:0-12062 GCA_038406175.1 Haplosyllis leylae | reverse complement strand
CATTATGTCAATTTTTTTGTGAACCTCCTCCATAGTCCAGGTGTTTGATTTTTTTGACATTTGACATCTTTTTGACATTTGACATCTTTTTGACAATTTGACATTTTTTAACTTAAACCACCTCAGCCCGTCACAGGGCTATTTTTATTCTTTCCTTTTGAAAATTAAATGTTACAGAAACTGCTAGGATTTGCCAGATTTGGTTTCCAGGTATTTTATTTTATTGTATCAGTGGTTGGGTAAAACATTTCGTCTTCATACGCTTGAACAAAGAAATTTATTTACATACAGATACCTTTTTGCAATTATGTCTTAAGTCAAGGGTAACAAGTTCGTATCGAAATGTATCAAAACTCAGTGAATCCAACAATAGACCCTGAATTTATTTTGTATACATCTTTGCAATACATCTGAGTCAAAGGTAATAAGTTCGTATAGAAATATATCAAAACTCAGTGCTTCCAACAATAGACCCTGAAGGAAGTAATAAGGTAAAGGAGAGATGAAGTTGGAGTAAAACCCGACGATACTTGTGCCTGTGATATGAGTCAAGTTTGAGTACTGAGACAAAGGTCAAGATCAAAAGGAAACATATCATCACTGATATGATTTTTGCTGACAATTAAGATACCTCTATTGCAATGAAACTTTATTAAAAGGTCAAGACCATATCATTGACGAATCTAGCGGGACACAAGATACGCACCCCCTCCTCCACCCTTAACCCCCAAAATTTCTTCATTTTCATGAAGTTTTTGGGGAAAAATGGGTAATATAGTAGCTTGACGTCCCCTTAGGAGTTGGCGCCCTTTTTGGGAAATCCTGGATCCACCACTACATATCATGATCCAGTTGTAAAAAGTTCTATTTTTCTATCTCAACTGCTTTTGTGATGCGGATGTTACATCTTCGATGGATAGGCATTCTTATTTCTTATCAGACAACACAGATGTACGAGAAGCGTACATTACATTTAAATTTACAGTACAAAGATTACAGAGACGGGTTTAAATTAATGGAAAATGTTAAAAGATGGGATGAATACATTTTACAAAATCAATTTAGAATACTCAGCTGTCGAATTGCCTACGCAGTTGGATCTTTCTTTCATTAGTTTTGAAAGTCGATAGGTTGATTTGTCCCTTTTATTTATATTTTGACTCGAACATTGTTAATAACTGTGGAGCTTAATGATGACGATAAAAGAAAAGCAGACTTTCATTATTAGTAACGTGTGCTCAATTTCAACTTTAATTTTCATATCATCTGATGTCACAATAACACTTCCGAAGCGTCAAACCGATTGCCCATTCATTTCTTTCGACAAATATACATTATATTGAAAAGTACACAAAATGCAAATACCGATGTTTGTATAATTGTCCAGTCATGAAAACATTGGCTTCCATAGCAAATAATGTCATCAGAATTTTGTTTCCTTAACTCCAATTCGTACAAACTGGACGCAACAAATTGGCTTACGAAGACAAATGAAGTCCCAACAAAGAAGAATATTCCCATCGTCATAGCAAATGCCTCTTCTCCAAACGTCACGTACAACTCAGCGAGTACCAGACAATAGGAAGCAGCGATCACACATCCGTTGGCGACCGACAACACAATCAATATAACTAAATTATCCCTGAAAAATACCCAAACGAATAAGATTATTACCATCACTACGTTCAAAAAACAGTAGAAGTTTATCCTTGGAAAATGGTCCAGACATCTGTCAGACAGGAACCCGATGATCACGACCCCTACGGTCGAAACTGCAGGACTGATGCTCAATATTGGAGCCATGTACTCGTCAAGTCCCAGAGATTCAGCCTGAGTGAAAAACAAAAGGAGCTGGGCATTTGCTACTCCGTATCCGATTCCACAAAAGGTGAGCAAGATGTAAAATTGTGACGATTTCCAGAACGGTTTCGGAGATGATTGTTTTTCCACAGTTGTTTCTGCAGTCTTTTTGGGTTCAATTGGCTCGTAACTGGACGATGACACTGAGTCGATCTTGACGTTGAAAGCGACTCCGATGCTGAACGTTATTCCAGTAGCAACGGCTATCAGGGTGAAATAACCCGACAGATTCGAAGCAAACACTTCGGTGTACACAACGTCAAATAACATGGTGCCCAAAAATCCAGTCGCCATGATTGCTGCTAGAATCCTGCCGTGCTGTTCATTCGAAAAGTTGGCCAGGTTGCCCCAAAATATCACCGTATTGTTCGCCGCAAGACCAAAACCTGCAAGAGAAGGATGTAACTATGTCCATATACCCTGCTTGATACTTGAAGCGAAAATGTCTTGTTTTACAGTGAGCATCTGGAAAGACGTGTTTCAAAATTTAAACAGAATGTGCGAGTCACGTCATCTGGCTGAGATTTCAGAAAACTATATTTCTCAATATCTGACCAGGATTTGCAGACGGTAATTACTGATAAGTACAAGAAATCTGTAGAAAGTTAATCATTGCTGTCTACCTGAATGGTCAGTTTAATAGAAATGCATATTGTCTCACAAAAATGTTACTTTAACACAGATGGACCCAAGGGTATCGACTGACAAATGCTAACATTGCGTCTGTGTAATTGAAGCAGTCTATCAAATATACATTACACATTTATTTTCAAAATAATAAGTTCTACTTTGAAATAATTCCTCTGCAGTTCAAACGTGAACTGTCTGAATCATGTTACCATAAAGTCCCAAATGGACTGTAAATAAATATCCAGAATTGCGCTCTTCAGTGAGGACCCACAGACATAACCGTTAAATATATGAATTAAATATTGGCATGGAGGCTGAGTTGATGTGCTGTCTTAACCTTACCTCCCAACAATAATAGTATGTAAACAATGATTTCTTCATGAACAAAGGATTTATAGGCCGCAAGGATTGCCAGTCCTGTGTGAGGTAGCACAGTGAATACAACACCAACTGTGGAGACCATAGCAGGACCGTATCTGTCTAATATCGGTCCAGCTGGTAGTAGGTTCATATTTGCAAAGAAGTATATGGATGAGGCTATTCCATCTACAAACAGAACAAAAATACAATTAGGCCGCCATAAAAGGATAGAGACCTAGAAGTGCAGATTAATACACTACAATAATTTCTGGAACACCACGTAACTTAATTTTAATGCTTTTGATATGGTTTTCTTGATCACTTTTACATCATTGCGCCTTTATTTATTAAAACTTCAAGCTGAAGATGCTGTAAAAGCAATCAAATCTCATTTTCAAGAAATACATTCAAGGATTGTAAATGATGGACTTACATTCTTCCTGGGTCATATTGAAAAGCACTTTCATATCATTCGCCGTTGCGCCGATGGCCATTGGAGTCATGGAAACTAACGTCTGTATGCATCCAATGATCAAGACTGTCCATCTATTGACAAGACGTCGTCTAATACCATCCACAGTTAATCCCATATTCAACACTGCCCGTAAGAAATTATCCAATGTTGCTTATCCGTAGATTTTTTCAGAAGTACATAACTGTCAATTGCTATCACTTAGGCTGTCATTTTTTCCATTCTGTTCTGTTCTTTGTTCGGTTCTCTTCTCAATTTTAAAGAAATTTCCGTTGAAGTAATTTCGGAAAAAGTAGATTCACCTTGTTATTTATTAAAGCTAAACAAACAAAACTGTAGTATGAGTTATGACGTATAAGTATCATAAAATCAACATAAAGTTCATTTAGCATATGTTTACCTCTATTCATAAACATTATTTGATGTCGAATTGCAAATTCTATTATTCGTAAGAACAGCTGCATTTTAGTCAATTGTTGCAACAGTGTTACTCGAAATGACCTTTTAACAATGTGCTCGTGATCCTTTGGTATAGGTTTGAACTTCATATTTATGAATAGTAAGGGATAATAATTGACTCCAACTAATTAGCATCATCCTGAAACATGTTTAAAGTACGATACTATTTAAATTGTATCTAGTTTGTTATAGGTGCAGCTTGTAAGTCTTGTCTGGTTCAAAATAAGAACAAATTGGTGTCATCCTTCAACCCGCAGGCAAGAAGTATTGTGGGAGGTAAAGGCATTGGTTTAGCCATGCACATGCCGAATACGAATGTATTCATCACAAAATTTCTTAAAATATCATAAGTAAGTCCGTTAATACAAAGTAATTGAGTGGGCTTTGCCAGATGATCCAGAAATTTAGTACAAACATTAGATCCGCAAACCTAATAATTAAAATTGAAGTGGGCACGTTATGATTCAGTACTTGAATAACAACACTTCATTACTAGATATATTGTAGTGTTTCACTTTAATTGTTTTGTCGTTATACGGACAGTTGTAAACTATAAACGTTGCTGATGTTCGATACTTGAGAGAAAATAAACTATTATTATTATGATATAATGAGGTCTCCTAACCAAGGTGATACGTACACAAGAGAGCGTCATCTAATGTTCAAGTTCTTCCATGGACATATATGGCTATGCGAAATAGGGTGTGTCAGGAATAAAGCATTTCTATTAGGTCTAACCTATTACCCTACAGAGGCACTATCTATATTTGTTCATTGAAAAGAGGCATTTTTTAGAAATTGCTAGTAATGTTATGCAACAGATGGTAACATGACAAAGATTTAGGGTTGGCTAAAAGCCTGAACGCTCAATAGGGTCGCAAAAATGTACCAAAACAGTTTAAAGTTTAACACAATAAGGCATGAAATACAGTTAGATTATATAGCACAATTTAAACTGCATAGTTTGCGATTATGAAAAACATAGTACTATGGCCGTATGAATCTTACTTGGTATAAAAATTATTCTGAATTAATATCAAAGGTGCTTCAAAATATGTTATTCAAACTTGTAATGAACTTTCTGGCTTCATGGTAGTTTGTTCAGGTAATATTATGAATGTTTAGGTTTCATTGCTGTTCAAATAGAAATTTTAATTTAAATGTAATTGGTCTGTGATGTTAGCGAATGATTAAATAGAATGTAATGTCATCATTTTTCATTTGAACACAAGCGGATCCAAGGAATCTCAAGCTCCAAATATGAATTTCAAAGCTTCTAAAAGATATCTGAGGTCTGAGTTAAATATACATTTCAACAAATAACATTATATTTTCGAACTGATGTAGTTAACACTTCAATTACATTTTTGAGGTTAACAATTATCCACTCGCCATAGCCTTTTCTGTTGAAAAGCGGAAGCAAGCTTTGACATGTGACTTTCAACGCCTAAACTGAAAAACAGAATTATGTACGAAAGCTAGCTGTGGAGAAATGTTCAACAAATTGAGATTTGAAAGGCCTGTAGCGTTTCTGTGAGATCTGACAGAAATTAAACACAATTTTACAATTGATCATAATTTTAGTTTTACAGGTAAGGCTAATTTTAGATTACTGATTCTTGCCAGAATGCACACGTATACATACTCAATCACAAGGAGTAGAAATTTACTTCTAGATCTGTCAGGTGGTCAGATCTGCCAAATTGGGCAGAAATGCTTATTGTGAAAAACTCGATTTGCTCAGTACAGATCTTAGCAAAATGTGTATCCCTCACACCCCTACATGTGTGTGTGTGTGTGTGCATGGGCGGATCTAAGGGGTGGCGTCAGGGATGTGTGCCCCCCGGGTCCAAACTCATTTTTATGCAGTTTTCGGGAAAAATTTGACGAAGTAATAGGTTGGTGCTCCCACCTTGGAGTTTGGCGCCCCCGTCTGGGAAATCCTGGATCCGCCACTGGTGTGTGTGTGTGTGTGTGTGTGTTTTGTGTGTGTGGCAGGAGGGTGGGGAAGGTGTCCCTGGTTTTGCGATGGGAAGTGACCGTGATGGGATAAAAACGATGTATTAGTGGCGACTTAGATGGAACATATTGCAAAGTAAATCCCAACATAATTTGTCAGAACGTTGATGTGAACAACATTCCGAATTTCAAATGGATTTGTTGGCAAATTGATCTTATCCGTGAAACAGAATCCACTTTACTTTTTTTTGGTTTGTCTTGTACAGTTAACAACGCATTCATTATCCAGAAGATTCAGGCTGGCAACTGAATGTTGACTTAGCTCAGTTGGTAGAGCATTGGCCTCTGTCAGATAGTCTGGCAAAAACGCCTATCGTGAAAACTCAATAAGCCTAAAAATGCCAGTGCGTTATGAATTTCAATTGTTTTCTTATTAACATCCTAATATGAGGCATTTTTGGGATATGAGCAGCATTAAACGACCCTTTGCCAGCATTTCTTGTGGAGATATCATTATGTGTGATACAAGCTTTTTTGTTTCAGATTTTTGTCCTTACTGCTTCCATTTAGATTTCATCATATCCTGCATAAGATTACACTACGGACCAACTTTTATTTATTGCATTTGAATACCCTTTTCTCTCAAGTACTGGATTACTCAACCTAGTTGACCCAAAGTACATATAAATTGTGGATGTAGTTGTTTAGGACATTCAAATATGGCATTATGTCAAGATTTGGATTGTTCCATCAATGGTACAAGCATACATTATGATTGGTGTTTTTTTCAGTCTGCCTTTGGATAATACTGTGCGGAAACAGCTAACCATGTAGCCCAAAAACAGCACGCCCCCCACCAGTCTGGGACCAATTTGTTAATGTCGTAATTTCACTGTTTAAATAACTCCTGTAGCAAAAGTTCTGTTGCTATCAGTTAATTGTATTGCAATAATCCATTGTATGTGTTCCCTTATGTGAATTGAAGCCATTTTAGCAAAATTGTGAAAAATCTTTGACATAAATTGTATTTTAACTTCAATTGCCAGAGCTATACATAAACCGACTATTAAGTGACAAACAGCGGATTAAAAGGACAATTGTTTATTTCCAATCAAGTCTTTCCTGTTTCCTGAAAAGAATCACGCGTCTAGATAATCAACTGTACTTCAAAGTACAACAAATTGTTTACTAAATCCAGGTTTTCCAGCACATTAAATCAGATTACTACATTGACGTGACTTGAACTAAGATTAGGAACTACATTGGTAACTTGTCAAAAAATGAAAAATAAAAATTAATCGCTCTTATTCAGTCTTAGAATGACTAATTTTTGTAAAGTACAACAAATTGTTTACAAACTCTAGGTTTTCCAGCACATTAAATCAGATTACTACATTCATGTGACATCAACTAAGATTAGTAATTATATTTGTAAGTTACCTAAGAATGAAAGAATGACTAATTTTTGTAAAGTACAACAAATTGCTTGTGAAGTCTAGGTTTTCCAGCACATTAAATCAGATTACTACATTCACATGACATCAACTAAGATTAGTAATTACATTTGTAAGTTATCTAAGAATGAAAGAATGACTAATTTTTATCAAGTACAACAAATTACTTACAAAGTCTGGGTTTTCCAGCACATTCATGTGACATGAACTAAGATTAGCAACTACATTTGTAAGTTATCTTAGAATGAAAAATAAAAATTGATCACTCCTATTCCGTCTTCCAGCACATTAAATCAAATTACTGCATTAATGTGACTTTTCAGCCTTCAGTTTCATCTGAAAGAAAATTTCGTGGTGTAATTAAAAGACCCTTCTTTCCCCAAAGCCATGTTTCATTGATTTATCAGATTCCACAGAATGCAATTTGATTTAGGAAAAACTTGATCACGCAAGTTAAATTTGGCTCTTTTCTTGGAGAATTTCTGTAAATTCTGAATCCAGTGACAGTATGGGCATCAAATTTGTTTTTCAATTTGATGTAAAACTCTAGGCAACTATGCCAGATTCACTTGATGATCCATCACAGTCAGGGTCCTGGTTCTCAACATCACTTTCAAATGTTTCCTGGTCCTGCAAAGTAGATCTAGAGCTGGATCCAGAAGGACTGTAGCTGGGGCTGTTCCATTCATGAAGAATGTGTTTCAAAGGTGGAAATTGTCCATTTCTGATTCCCAGCAGAGATGATGTCACGGGCATTAAAGGAATAGTCATCCGCCTAGGTCGAATCACACCTTCTGGTAGCCTGCCCACAGAAACGTCATTAATTAAAATCATGCAGAGGTTAAATTTTATACTCACCAGAGGTAACTTTAAGGAATATTTTTATTTTAATAAACTCTCCAATGAAGAGGATGAAAATATGAAATTATTGCTCAAAATGTCAGAATATTGGTATTTTTACCTTGTTTTTGCATAATTTTTGCCTTAACCAAACAGCTAAATTCCAATGTTTGAGCCTCAAAATTGTTAAGAAATAATTGCCATTCAACCTAATCCATTTGGTTACAGACAGACATATATCCAGACAGCAGACATACAAATTTTCAGACAGAAATTTCAAATCTAAGTATGTATTCGGTGACTTTAAACTTGCCTCAAAATCTATCTACCAGGTATGACATCTGAACAAGCAATGGGGCCTTCCTGCCAAACATGCATGAAAGGGTACCCCCCTTGTCAATTATTGTTCTATTCACAGGCAAATCTTCAATTGTCGGAAAAGCAATGAATGCCTTGTCCCAGAACAATAAAAATCACACATAATAGTGTACTAGGGTCACCCTTTGTGCAAGTGAGTTTTGCTCAAAATTGCTCATATTTTCAATTGGCTATTGTGGCTATTTGTTGTTTATTAAAATAGACAAATAACTTGTATTCATGTATTATCACATAAAAGACCACTCAGGCACTGTGTGCCTTTGTGGCTTTCTAATGTGATAATACAATACACTTATACCATTATTTTCTGATATCGATTAATGCCATCACACTGTGCTTCACATATATATTTCGGGTCAGTCACAATGTTAGATGTAATAAGGTGTTGCTGAATAGGCTGAAATGTGGTGTGGTACAACCACAACTACACAGTTGGGTAGTAATAATTTTCGAAAATGTTATTCCTTTAAGGTAGCAATAGTTTACAGAAAAAAAAGTAATCAAGCCCCTTTGTCTGTACCAAATTGGTAAAGAGCTAACCTTTCTCCACATGTTTTTGGCCAGGACTCTTCCTGCCATAGCCGCAGCCTCTTCACTTGAGCTTCATTATCATTCTGCTGTGGTGCAGTAGGCAGCAACAATTGAGGTGTAGAAATAGTTAGGGTTGGCATCAGAGACTCCAGATGTTTAGGTTGCTGACTGCAGCTTTTTCCACCAGTCATGTTTTCTATGGTCAACTTTGGTGGTGGAACAACTTGTTGTTGACAGACTGCAGAATGGGCACCTTTTTCTTCATCTGGAAGTGGTGGCAGCTCATCATCTACTTGTAGATCATCATCTGGAAGTGGTGGCAGCTCATCATCTACTTGTAGATCATATTTTACACTGCAGTCACATATCCTTCTTTGTCTGGAAGTGGTGGGACAACACCATCTTGTCGACCGTAGTTTACACTGACATTGGGACCTCCTACTTTGACTGGCAGTAGTGGCACAACACCCCCAACTTGTTCAGATTTGTTTGCAGCTTCAATTAAGGTGTTATTTTCTTCATCTGTTGGTGGTGTTACTATTACAGCATTACCGGATATGTGACTGCAGAATGTCCCCTTTATGCATGAACCACATGCAGAGTATGACAAATCTTGTATTGGACAGACTCTTGACATTTTAAGAGAGCACTTTACCTGATGGTATCTTTCCTTCTTCTGGACTAGTGCCGACTGAATTGATGATGAAGCTACTTGAGACTACAATATCATGTCTCTATGCAAAGCTCTCCATTGGATGCTTCTTATGTCCTGGACTAAGGCCAGTTCCCTATTGGCTGTTTGTGTACTGGATGCTTCACTTCTGCAAGTTCCCTATTGGCCTTTTGTGTACTGGATTTGACTGCTGATGCCAATATTGACCAGTGAAAAAAAAAGTTAACCAAACCGTTTTCCTTATATGGAAATTTCCAAGGATGCCGTCTTCACCCTAATGTCCAAAAGTTTACATTTCAGCTAGACAGAAACAAGTAAAAAATGGCTGAATTTGAACAAAACAAGTGCAGCAAATGTACTCACAATCTAGCAAATACTGGTAATATTCAATAATACTTACTTTTAATTTTGAAATTGTAATTATTCTTAAAAAATTTCATTTTATTTCTGTCACATCTGTCGTGAAAATCTCAATTGTTGTGACCTTGGAAATATCCATAAAAGGAAAATTGTCTGGTCAACTGGTCTCAACATTTGCCCAAAGGTTATTTTTGACTTAGGAAATTTCCATATAAGGAAAATTGTCTGGTCAACTTATACTAGTCTGAACATTTGAGCGAAAGTTATTTGTTGTGACCTTGGAAATTTCCATATAAGGAAAATTGTCTGGTCAACTGGTCTCAACATTTGCCCAAAGGCTACTTTTGACCTAGGAAATTTCCATAAAAGGAAAATTGTCTGGTCAACTTATACTAGTCTGAACTTGAGCGAAAGTTATTTGTTGTGACCCTGGAAATTTCCATATATGGAAAATTGTCTGGTCAACTGGTCTCAACATTTGTGCAAAGGCTAGGAAAATTTTGATCTAGGAAATTTCTATATAAGGAAAATTGTCTGGTCAACTTATTCCAGTCTCAACATTTGAGCAAAAGCTATTGTTGTGGCTGTAGAAATTTCCATGGCTGCACTTGTTTTGCAAAAATCAATTGAAAAAGTACAAAATGAATAAATTATTAATGTTCTACATACTGAAGCAAGTACAAAAATTTAAATATGCTTCCAAATGATTTGCCAAGTAAATGTTAAATGTTGGAAGTTGGTTGGAAGTATAAATGAATTTCTTCCCATTTAAGATGTTAAACTAGGTCATCTTTTATTTCCTTTTTAGGGACATTGGACGTCTCAACTGGGACAAGTTAAATTAATATTCATTAATGACTTTAGACTTCTATCAGCATCCTTAATGTTGCCAGCTAATAATTCCAAAAGTGGTAATTATATTACTTGTCCACTTCACGGTACTCTGTCGTTATGAATAAAACTGAAATACTGTTAATGTTCACAAATATGACTTTTTTATTCTTGCCACAGTTTCATGCACAACGAACTTTATTTGGCAATGAGTATCAACAATTCTAAAAACCATTCTCGGGAATATTTCTATCAAACCACATCTTTTTCCAAAGTACTGACATTACTAGCACTTCTTTAATAAATACATCTGACATTAAAATAACTTTTCTTCTCAATTATCTTTGCGTCTCTTACGTTATTTGCACAGTAACTTTTGGCCATTTTTCACGCTATAAAATTATATTTGGCACATTTTGAACTTAACATTTTTCGTCTCATTTAACACAATACTCCAATAATTTTTGGATGATAACTAAAACAATATCACTGTACTGTATGTCTTAAAATAAATTAACTGTATTTTATTCTCCCCAATTCACTGTGTACAGTTTCTTATCGTGCTATTTTCGCACTTTTGCATGCATCTACTATTAATCAAATTTAAACGATAAAATAAGCAAATCTTCAGTTAGGCTTATTGCCAACATTTCCATGCATTTCGTACCAATCGAATGTAAAAGATGAAACAATTACTTTCTTTCTTTAGTCCCTTAACAAACGTTCACATGTCAAAAGTCCACATCAAACTGCTATGGCGTGTCCGTCTTGTCCTTTCTGTTTACTCAATACCGCTCCACATCGTCCAGCTACTGCAGGAGCTTGTCGTCCGCCTACTCCAGGAGCGGGTAGTGGTGGGGGCGGTGGCGGTGGCGGTGGACCTGCTGATCTACTTGTCATAGCCTTTATAAAGTCATGCTCTATTGAATCTAGAAATGAACAAGAAAGTCCTCCTGCGTGAACGCAAGAAGCATACCGCCCGCTGCGTAGCCAACCTATCCTTGGGGAATCATGTCCCCAAAAAAATTTCAAAAAAAAAAAATTTCAAAAAAAAAATTTCAAAAATTTTTTGGGGGGTACTCATGCCGAGTACCCCCCCGGGGACCAAGTACCCCCCCCGGACTGAGTACCCCCCTGGGACCGAGTACCCCCCCAGGACTGAGTACCCCCCGGGACCGAGTACCCCCCTGGACCAGACCTGAGTACCCCCCCAGGACCGAGTACCCCCTTGGGACCAGACCTGAGTACCCCCTTG
>JBCAUG010729844.1:0-12064 GCA_038406175.1 Haplosyllis leylae | reverse complement strand
GGGGTGTACTCAGGTCTGGTCCCAGGGGGGGTACTTGGTCCAGGGGGGTGGGGGGTGGGGTGGGGGGGTACTCAGTCCCAGGGGGAGGGGTACTCAGTCCCAGGGGGGTACTTGGTCCTGGGGGGTACTTAGTCCTGGGGATACTCTGTCTGGGGGGGACTCAGTCCCGGGGGGGTACTCGGTCCCAGGGGATACTCAGTCTGGGGGTACTTGGTCCGGGGGGTACTTGGTCCCAGGGGGGTACTTAGGCTGAGTACCCCCCCCCCCAAAAATTTTAAAAAAAAATAATTTTTTTAAAAATATTATTTAAAAATTTTTTTTTTGAAAATTTTTTTTGGGGGGACATAATTCCCCGGGAATAGGTCGGCTACGCAGCGGGTGGTATGCCTCTTGCGTTCACGCAGGAGGACTTTCTTGTTGTACATCAATTGAAATATTTAGAACAAAAATCACCGTACCTCACATCTCCTGCTTCTTCTACTTCTGTTGTGAATATCGTTTTTGATTTCGGTTCCAGAAACATATTTTCACTACTTTATGACCCCTATTCACTTACGTTACTGAGAAGGACTAGCTGAAACCTGTACTTTGACATGCGCGGTGAAAAATGTATGGAATGGTAGGTTGCACTTGATGGCATCAATTGGCGGGGTTTTCGGGTTTTGTTTTTTACTTCCGCCGAAACAATCGTTACAATGTTAAAAAGTTGGGATACATACAACGAGCAATTTCCTTTCAATGGCCTTGCATATTTGTACTCATTATAACCGGTACTCGGTACTCATTAAAGGCGTTTTAAGCCTTCCCTGGATAGCCACAGCACATTTCAAGTGTAGAAAGCGAGTGTGTTGCTTAAGACAGGACCTAACAGCTGCAACTTCTTTGTTTTTCCTTAGAAGAAAAATTCTACGACTAATTTTGATAGTTTCTACGACTTCTAATGGCAACAAATACATACTTTTGAAACAGATTTTAGCATGACACTGCACATACTATTCACGATTTTTGTGGGATTCTCCAAATCCTACTCCATTCTAAAAATTACATGGAAAAATCCCCCGTGGTGGGGTGGGGGTGGGGGGTTAGCGAGAGGGCATTGAAAATGTTACACCGGGTGGGGGGGGCTATAGCGAGAGGACATTGAAAATGTTACACCGGGTGTGGTTTGTGTGTGGTCTAATACAATCTCCGCACATCAATGTACACAATCACACTTCTTTACACGCAACATGAGACCTACCTGTACCTGTCCTGTGTTACTGAAAAATAGCTGCAGAAATCGACCTTGAGAATCACAGGGTTACTTAACGATAAAATCGATGTGATGATGACGATGATGAGAAAATCGATTGTCTGTCCAAGTGCACTTTGTGTCGTCGAATGAACGAATCAAACGAGAAACTATCGGAGCTGTCGTCGTAATTACACCAGTTGTGTAACTTGAGGAAGTTACTAGTAACTTGTTGAAGTGACTAGTCTCTACTTCACACACACACACACACATACACACACAATCCGCCAGGGTAGTAATTTCTAAAGGAACTTCCACCGATCAAAAGAAATGGAATCAAAGGAAGCTACTGAAGGTAAAATGAGACAGACCACTCTTGCTTTATTTTGCTTCGCTTTGCTGAATTGTAGCGAGATGGATTAACTACTGACATTAGGTGATCAGCAACATTGCCTTCACTTTGCAAAAGCAAAAATGACGTTGCGACGTTGAACGTTCGAAATTGCTGGCACATATGTCAAAATGACGTCATGACAGTATTCTGTGTAAATAAATTCCCACAAATGACTGCAGCTTAAAGTAGGTCTACTTATCATAAAAGTGCAAAGGCATAATCCCCAAATCCTCTCTATCCCCTCTTTCAATCACTTAGCTGACTCTAAACGGGCCAGCAATGAAGTACTTTACGTCACAAGTTTCCTCATTTTTTCTCAAGGTCTCCCTGAAATCTGTCCTGTCATCTTCAAGAGACACTTTGCTGTAATTTTCAGTATTCTCTCCCATACACATATCTCCAGGAGTCATTTTTACTCATCATCAGTGCTGCACCTATTTGACTTTAAGAACAAGAACCCTCGTTGAGCTATAAGGTTGTGTTGTGTAATTAGCTCAAAAGAAATTATCTACATGACTTAGCTACATGAATTCCTCTACTGTTACCTGTAGTTTCCTTCTGCATTTAGTCATAAACTTTCTATTTTGGGATAGGATGTAATGCCCCCTCGCCCATCTCCAAATGGCCGCAAACTCTCATTTCTGTACTGTTGACGTCATGATTGTTCTTGTATTGATTTCTTTTTCAGTGCATTTCTGGATACATTAGAGAAGTGAATGATGTAAGAATATAATTCAGTTCTGAGATGCACTGTGGTCGCCTGGGCAACACAGTGTTCACTGATATCTATGATATTCCAAATCTCTCATTTGTTCCTCTATCGTTCGGGTTAAAATTTTATACTAACCCCTGGTGCGGCTATCTCTCAATTACCACTAATTATTTGAAAAACTGATCATCTCAACCACAACACTATCTGCAAGAGATCGTCCCAGCAGATAACATCATTGGCACTTTTCCCTTATTGGAGCATATTTCTCAAACATAAAAGTGAGCAAGAATTTCTTTGATTTTCCTCCTTTTTGCTGGCTCATTTAGAGTCAGCTTAGTGACTGAACGAGGGGTCCACAGTATTTGGGGAATATGCCTTGGCACTTTCATGATAAGTAGGCCTACTTTAAGCTGCAGTCATTGGAGGGAATTTCTTCACACAGAATTCTTTCATGACGTCATTATACGTGCCAGTATTGCAAATGTTCAACGACGCAACGTCATATTTGAATACTCACTGCCAAAAAATGTGTATTTTGATCGTAAGTTATCAGGAAAATACGCACATTCTTGAAAATGAGCGTACTCAATAGTAAGACCTTGAAAGTGAAGGTTCCTGAAGCTGATAGGAAATTCCATCAATCTCATCACGCAGATGCACAGAATCGATACATAATCAATATAACTAATTGATCCAAATCAATAACCAATCTGTATTGAACCCTGAAGTAACAGGTGTATTTAAGAATGACGTAAGACTACACACCTGGATTATTTGGACCTGCTCATGTGCAAGTGATTTTTTTCTTTCATCTTATTCAGGAAAATTGTTCGGATGTCGGTAAGTTTTGAAAAAAAAACTTGCACTCAGCAATTATGCCCGAGGCTGGCTACACCATGGAAAACGTCTCCTCTAGATCTAGTTGAAGTGAACGAATGACTGACTAAGAGATGTGTACGGTAAACCTTACCTTGCAATAAATGAAACCTTTTGGACGTCTGACGGCAAAAAACTTTACAATAAAAAGTCTAACAGGAAATCAAAACATCCACTCAATGCCTATCTGTTCCTCTTTGTCCTTTTTTTTACCTTGACGTGCTTCCTTTTTCTTCGTTAAACTTGGATCTCTTCGTCAAACAAAAAAGTTGGTTTCGGGACACCTCTGAGGTTAATCGTATTTACCTCGAATGCGATCATACGTTTATCGTTCTAAAGTATACGACTCCTACTACAGTAAAACTTGTCACGTGCGGAAAACAGGCTCGTGTGAATACCAATCCATTCGTGGAAAAAACCTCACATTCTTACTACAAGCTCTTTGCGGTGACAGCCACAACGGATGGTGGATCCTTTCTTTTTTATTGTGCACGGGGCAATAGCTAAGCTGGATCTGTTGAGATTCACGTGTTGTGGTAAAAGTTAAAATCTCTATTTGTTGACAACACTTACAACTTAGATATTGCTCAGATTGTTTTATTTGGGAGAATAGTCAACTAGTTTCGCATTGTGTAGCTTCATCAGGACTGCATTGACAGTCCTGATGAAGCTATACAACACGGAACTAGTTGACTATTCTCCCAAATAAAACAATCTGAGCAATATCTAAGTTGTTAGTTTTGTCAACAAATAGAGATTCTTACTACAAGTCTAAGGCTCGTTTACACATACCGTCGAAGTCACCGCTTTTTGTACCGTTTAAAATGGGCTGGATGCAGCCATGGTGTGCTGTTCACACATAGCGTTAAAAAGATCAAAGGTGCCTCTCACAAAAACGGTGACGTTGACGGCACGTATGAACGAACCTAAACGGCTTATTTACATTGCCGGATCTGGATTCCATATCTGTTTCTAATTCCGATTCCGACTGCAAACTAAATGGCTACATTGTAAAACACAGAATTTTTCATACGGCATGGAGTCACGTTCAGACTCCCATCCCAACTACCCACTACAGTATCGTAATCGCAATCCGAATCTGTGAATGTAAATAAACCATTACTGGACGCACCGCTGGTGTGCAGCAGGTTGTCCGCGTATGATAAGTTTTACTGTATGTACTTCGCATTTCGTGATACTAATGGCGGATGAACAAGGTCAAGACTGATTTCGCAATCCTTTAAAATTATCAATATTTGACCGTTTCTTAACTACAATCCTGTCGACGTAATGGTCCGTTCACACGCAGCGTTTGCGTTTCCATCAATATTAAAGTTATGCAAACGCAGAGAATCCATAAACACCCATTCTCTGCATTCACGTTTGGGTGACCATTATAGGTATCTTTAGCTGCAAAGACGTGAGAGGATTTACGTGATGTAAGACGCAAAAAATAATATTGTGGCCAACGAGAAATGCAGCTAAAGGTCCCTAATGTTAAAGTTCTACGCAAACACTGACGTTGACACAAACGCAAACGTTGTATGTGAACAAGCCTTAAGACTTAATAAAATTACTTGAACGTCAAACCTTCTTTGTTCCACCAAAGTCACAAGAATAGCCTGATGCCCGTCAAATGACTGTGATGTACTTCAGAAAAAAATCTTCTTCTGGTGTCAATTGCAGGATGCCAGTCTAATGACTGAACTCACATGAGAGCGAGAAAGAGAGAAAACTTTTTGCTCTTCAAGCACCAAGCATTTCGGTTGCCACTGAACTTGAACGGTGACTTATGAAGAAGAGGGCTCATCTTTACATTTGATAAGAAGTGTTCTAGTTACCGTTCTGATTTCATAACACCTGGATTGGACATGAAATTTTAATCTCTACGTTGATGCTACGTTTTGAACATTTGTCTCTTTGAAATGTAATTAACATTGTCTTCCTGTACAAAACTTGAAGTACTTCAGTATGCCTGCCCAAATGAGTAAGCTCAGGTCCCGGAGGTGGGGGTGGTACATTCTGTCCAGGTCCTGTCTGGGTGGAGGAAGGGGGGGGGCGGGGGTTGTACCCTAACCAAGTGGCCAACCCCCCCCCCCACCCACTACGCTAGGCTTCCACGATAAGGACAGGGGGTCGTAGTTGGTGTTGCCTCGTATTTTTAATGCGAGGCTATCTTGTTCAACTTGTTCAGACATGTGGTGTGAAAATCAACTTGTCTCACAGCAAAATCTAATTGTTACGGATAAGTTAAGGTATTCACCGGCTTTTCTACGAATATTATTCCAGTGTCATACTGTTGCGAAATACGTTTGTAATCTTGGCCGCAATCGTGGTATGACGCTCGGCCAGGACTTAAATGATCACAAAATGGGCTGACCGTTTTAGACCTTGGAATGAAAAGTTTTAAGCCAACGTTTCTTGGGCTCAAATATTTATCTCAAATATCCGTGCAATTCTTTTTTCTTTTATGCCTTATTCACACTGTACGGGAACTAAGTCGGAACAGGTACAGGGAACTGGGAAAGCACATTAGGAAACAATGGATCCTGGTTCCTTCCCTTGTTTCGAGTCGGTGTGAACATTTCTGTACAATATTAGGAAGCATTTGTTCCAGTCCCGTTCCCTGTACCTGTCCCGTTCCCGTGCAGTGTAAATAAGCCATTAGGCTTGGAGCGAATATATTGTCTGCACACAGTTATGCACATCAGCTTCCAACATTTCACAAACGTAGTTACTGTGTGTAACACAACATGACAAGCTCTTGATGGAAATTCCTCACTGCAAAACGAAGAAAGGTATTTCTGTGCCTAGAAGCGCTAATAAACTACCCTCAGTTTTTGTCCCATTTATTCACACCTCTGTGCACCGGGAATATTCACATATCTGCACCAATATACCCCCGACAATCACACAGGTAGATTCGCAAGAGGTCTAAACAAGTCACAACACAGCTTCGTATTTTTAACCGGATGGCGGATTCGGGATTTCTGGAAGGAGGGTCGGGGCCGGCGACAATATATTTTGTAAGTTTTCTGGGATAAAAAGATTGGATAAAAAGATTGGTGGATGTCCTGAATCCGCCAATGACTTAACCAAAAGGTAAGGAAAGAAGACAATGAGAAATACTGGGTGCTGCTTCAGGAAATCATAATGGTATTTTTGCACATCTTAAGCATTAATCTGTTACTGGGAAGTGTCGATTTTTCGGTAATCCCCAACGTCTGAATTTCCTCAACATCTGCTATTTGGAACTTTTTGTCTTGAAAGTATCTGCTCTTTTATTTTACTGCAACTACCAATGGGGAAGGAGCAAAGAAAGGGTATTCAACTGTTCAAGTAGTCATTGTTCCAAAACTATCCTCTACACTAGAAATATAAGGTAAACTGATCATCTGATCAAATGTCGTAATTGAAGTTAAGCTCGACCTGGTTGGCAATGCTCTTGAAATCAAATCCTGTAAGAATGACTTAATTTCACAATCCCATAACTCCCAAGAAACTTCGCAGTAACATTACACAGACAGGTACAGATGTGCCATAGTTCTTTTTCTTGGTTATTCATATCTAATATAAGTCACCCAGATAATTCATAATCTACCTTTGAAGATTCAGGATACTCAGCTGGCAATCAGCTGATCTTACAACAACAGTTCATGTTTATATCACGTAATCAATTGCTAAATCACACAACCATTAATCACCTATCAGTAGATCTAGTAAACACAAAGACGACCAACTAAACTTGCACAACACTATCACACTGCAAAAAAAAAAATCACTTCGGACAGCTGTCAAATTTCAATATTGGGAGCCAAAAAAAATATCAACATTTTCCCACGTACCTGATGTGCTTTCATGGTCACTCTGGGAGCTGGTTTGTCCTCTTTGCGCCATTAGTCAATTCTATGTATATTTTTCTTTCGTTGTTACTGAAAAAGTCTAATTATAAAGCTCTATTTACGGTACAAATTTCGCTTTTCACAGACGCTCTGCAGAACGAAAACAATTATGCAACCATATTGTTTGTGGAATCCTGGGATTCCTCTTTTCCAGTCTACGTAAAAAAAGAGCGCAATACACTTACTTCCTTAATGCGGAAAAGCTATAGTTTTCCAAAGGATAGTGATAGAACAGGAATAGAGTGAAACTACTGGTGATATAAATAATGTTGTGCTGCTCCTGTGGGTGGTCTGGGAGGGATTTGATGGAAATCTCAAAATCAAAGTGGACAATCTTTGCTACAATATCCATATTTTAGCAGAGCTGTTTACAGCTTTGCTCTTTAAATGAGAAATATTTCGGGTTGAAATCTCACAAGATCTTAGAGATTTGTGTGAATGGAGCATTTTAATTGGTTGAAATAGCAAGTCACATGTGACTTGAATGAGATTTGGCTTAAAGTCATGACAAATGAAATGACAATGTATGTATGAACATCATTGTGTCAAGTTGTTTTTATGTAACCCTCCTCCCTGGTACAAGTCTGGTAAATTGGACATTTTTTGACATTTTAACATTTTTGGACATATTGAAATTTTTACATTTTATTTAAAGCCCTCAGTCCATCATAAGGCTATTTCTTGTAATATTTAATTTTAAATAAGTTAACACAATGGGGTTCACACATGATGATATTAATTTTGATGCTACATAAAAAGGTCATCAAAATTGGTCAACAATATTTTATGGACATTTTGAGGGTTTTTGATTACCATCATGTGTGACATCAAATTGACCTCTTTATGTGTGATGTGTATGTATTTGACATATTTTTGACATTTGGCACATTTTGACACTTTGACACATTTTTGACATGTTGACAAATTTTTTGACATTTTACTTAAACAACATCAGCCCATCACAGGGCTATTTCTTGTCATTTGTTGTGGTGATAAATTTTTGCTTTACTTTTTGTACACCTAATACATAGTTTAGATGTCCGGTTTTACAGATCACAACAGCTCTATAAAAATCCATATGGCTCCCTTGTTGGCAATTGTAGCAAGTATAAGCACTTAAAATATGCTACAAATGACTGTCTGAGTTCTCTTGAGTTAAAACTAGCAACAACAAAGAGAATAAACCAGATGTAAAGCTTTAACAATTTATTGGATGAAGCTTAAATTACTTGTACGCATTAGTGATCATATAAAAAAAAATAAATAACAGTAATGCAAATGAATTTTGACTTTAATTTGGAAGAAAATAATTTATTTTATTGTAATGAGGTTCAGTTAGTGCACATTGTCTCATCTGTTGAACTGAGATTTCCAGTTCTAACCGGTTTATTGCATCAGATACTGTTTTACCTCACTCTCCACCCAAGCTAACTTTCCCTCCAAAACCTTTGTGTTAGCTTCACTTCCACCTTGGCATTCAATGGAGTAGCATGTTAGGAAGAGTTCGTCTTCCCTGCCTTTTTGTGCACTTCTGACTTTGTACAATTGTGGATTTCAATAAATGCTTCTGTTACATGAACCCAAATGGATATTTGAGTTATCTAGTTTACATTATCATCCCTGGTTAGCCCATACCCATTTAAAATCCCCAACGACTATAGGAACCCCTAGACATGGTACAAGGACATGGCACTGAAGTTCTAAAGTTCTTCCATCAAAGGAGACCGTGGAAATAAGGCCCAAAATACAAAATCTATGTCCTGTTCATGTCCAAGTCCTTCCCCAGTTACATAAGGGTTATTCTTTTTTCTCTTCTTTGGCTGTTGTTCCCTTTGCCTTGTTCCCCAGAAGATTTGTTCTGATTCTTTTGGTTTATTCCTCAGAGCTGGTCCCCAGCTTTCTTCACTTCTGCTTTCAAGGAGGCCTGCCCTTCAGCTATCTGCTTGGTTGCTACATGATTTTAATCAAAGCCATCTCTTAACACTTGAGAGATAATCAGTTCAGAAATATAGTTCAGATCTTCTTCTTTATTGAGGAATGGTATCTCTTTTTTTGGAAAAAGTGTTCGGTGTTTGTCACAATTTGAAAATATACATGTAACAGGTTGTAATGAACTAATAAATAGCAATGAGGAGTTAGGAATCTATTTCTAGTGTTTCTAAGCTTCTGCGATCAATGCACACTGTATGGTAATGCAGTTTCAATGATGCATATATGTACCGATCATGTGCTAATCACATGCTAAACTGTTTAACTCCCCACCATTTATCCAATCAATGTCATTGCATCACATACAGAAGCCCCAGTAACCAATTAGGCAATTGTGTGATCCAGCCAACCAATCATAGTATGACATGTCAAAGTGTATTCCTACTCACCTCCCACCTCACCCATAGCAATAACTACTGGCCCTATCAAGATGAGACTGGTGGCAAACTGAGACAGTGTGCTCCAGTAGCTTATTTAACCACAAAAGGCACTAAATTCCTCCATTTCTTTGCAATGTTTCCAACACCTGTCTGGAACTACTTTTTGTAGTAGCAGTGATATTCTAGTGGTTAGGTATTTAGTATATAAGGGAGGTGTGCCCTATGAAAGTAGGACCTCCAGAAAAACCACTAGACTGTTAAGTACCAAAATAGCAAACAGCAGGAACTTCTCAGGTATTTTGGAGGAGCTGAATTGACTCCCCACTCAGGATCTCCCAAATTGCATGTTCTGGCTATTTGTGCCACTTTTAGACATTTTGGCAATACTTTCAGATCCTGAGGAGTCAACAGAGCCAGGCCAAAACCCATGCACAACCTGTTACTTAAATCTCTTGCTAAGGAATCTGTAAGAACTATGCAAGTACATGTAAGGAGTTAGGCTGAATTTCTTGATGAAATGCATTTGAATACTTGTACTTATGAATGTTCTTGTTTTGCAGAGTTTCTTAGTTATATATCTAAGCTGTATTACTTCAAGATGTAATACTCCTAGCTGTATCTTACATGTAATCCAAGTGTGTAACTGCTGTCTACATGTGCTGTCTATGTGTTGTGATCCAATTGACTTTCCAACTCCCACCAGTGCATTCCTTGGACTTGAAGGAGAGATGCATTCGTTGGACTTGAAGGAGAGATATTGGAACATTGATGTCAACTCCCCAGTATTATTTATGTCTAAGGAGTAACTAAAGAAGACTGTACTTAAGCTGAGTGTTTGTATTCTTCACAGTACGGGTGTTTCTGCAGAGACACTGACTTGCAAAGTTCATACTTAACTGCAAAGGTACTGGGGCTAGCCAGCTCTTCACACATCACCAACTCCCCACCCAGCATTACAGCCTGCAGCTCCTCCCTTACTCTAGGCAGTGCATGAGTGAACACCCATGAATAACTGCTGCCACCCCTGAGATTAAACAACTCTTGCTCTCACTGCTAACCAGGTAGAGCTCATTTGTGACTGGTATTACGCCATAGTAATAGTTGGTGACATACGAAAGAAACAATTTGTCCATCTGAAACCTGGAAGTATCAATGATATAAAATCTAGTTGGAATAGTTAGAATGAAAAGCTTTATCGCATAGAACCTTTTCCGAAAGAAACCATAATTCAACCAAAACAAGACATTCACTGTTCACATTAACTGGACCAGTAAATTGCACTTCTTCCTCAGATAAAATAACTTCATAATGCAAACTGGATCTGGCAGAGGCTACATGGGCCCTGGCACTTCTCACAGACAGGAGATGGCTTAAGAACCAGAACACATTTGAAGTTCAGTTGAATCAATGTACAAAGTGAAAAACTTTCACTTAAATGGCCTGAATGTATGTAGAGACAGCTTTAAAAATTACCAATAATTACCACAAGTCATATACAATAACATTCCATGTGAATCAAATCAGAAATTTAATAAACCAACAACCACAGGAACTCCCTGTAAACCACATGCAACAAGAAGCAATCAACCCTGAATGCAAATAGTGTACCTGGAATCCCAGTAGAAGCCACATAAGCATCCTGAAGGAACATGACCAACTTTGGACTAAAACAACAATGTCAGTAAAGTCAATGTGTGGATTTTCAGCAATTTTTCCCCTGAAAAATCTACAAATATCACATACATTTCAGCATCCACTTTGAAAATTATTACATAGTTTGAAAGGCTGGTGTAAGTTAGTTGTGCATGGAATGAAAGAAAATTTTAATTTTGTTTCACCACATCTTTTTTATTGATTAGTAATTTCTGACAACTGAGGACAAACAGGTTCAAACTAGTTCAAACAGGTTTTATTAACCAGTATTTTTCTGACTCCCTTAATGTTACTGTTGTAAAGCCCATTAAAGTACTAAAGAAAATTTAAGTTGTCAGAATTACTGATTGAGCACTGGCATTTGAGCATTTCTGAGCATGTGCTTCTTTTGGTCTTTTCAACCCATTTCCAAATTGAAAGCTTGAAATATGGCCACATCACTCAGAAGAGAATTAGTTTTGTAAGGATACCAGTGGACACTTACATGGCAAGCAAAAAGCCAGAAATTACTCATTTCTCCATTTTAGTCAGATATTGGTGGTTTTCCTTTGGGGCAATAAAGCCATTTTGTAGACTTAAAGTTGACTGGAAATAAATATACATAAATTTTGACACAAAGTGCACAGCATGCATAAACAGTTTCACAACCCAAGAGCAACCACTAATTCAGTAAAGATCCCAGGCCTGGATTGAAGCATGGGTGCCTGAGTGTCATAGCCAGAATACGAACATACTCAATGAACTGCGTAATCAATAATTAATTACCGAGTATCCATAAGTCCCAATCACAATAGGTGACCGAAGTGGACAATGGTCATGGTTGAGTAACCTACCCACTAAGCGCCCTCCACTAGGGCATGCCACCCGTAGGCACACTAAGTACTTAAGGTACTCACCGGCCTGACCAGGCATGTTTTTATGATCTTA
>JBCAUG010729833.1:1312-12064 GCA_038406175.1 Haplosyllis leylae | reverse complement strand
ACCAAATCACTAAATATCATTCAATTTAGGGTCTAGGGATTCTTTTTCATCTAATTTCACCATTTTTGAAAAAAATAATTCAAATGGCTTGTTTCTATGGGCTGTTAAGCAACAAAGTCATGGAAATGTACCCCATTAGCGGCCCCGAAAAGATTTTCTAATTTTAACATTACATACCCTTAGAACATTGTTAGATGGACAACTCATATCATTTTTGACCTCCCAACACATATACAAGATGTGCAGCAGCCCATCAAAAAAAAATTCACATGTTGTCAATTTATGAGAAAACAGTAAATCACAAAAATTCTCAAAAAGTGCCTTTTTGTAGGTAACAATGCCCTCTACAAATTTCCAATTGACATTGCATCAAAATTGTTGACCCTTCATGCTGTAAACAGACAATATTTATTTCGGCAAATTACTCAAATGGCCATAGCTCAGACACTGTACCCCAAAAAAAAAAAATTCCGTAAATTTACATATTGTTACACATTTGTGCCAATTGATGGCTCAAAACTCCAAAATTTGGGGGTCAAAAAAATCTGACAACTTTTTGACACCTCAAAATTTGACATTTATCAGCCCAGTAAATGGCCAATCGGTGACATATTCAAAATCAAAAACAGGGTATGTAGAACACCCTATGCCACACCTATGGACTGATTCTTCATCAAATCAGTGATTCTTGAGTACAATTTATGCTGTTGCAAATGTGCTGAAAAATGCAATTTTTTTTTCCAACAACCCAGGACACCACCTTAAGTGTGTCACAATCCCCCAAAAATGGTAGCATCATATAGGCTAGTTATCTGCCCACCTAAAACCCCCCAAAGCATCTTTGATGAGTTGTCGTTCCTTCATTGAGAAAACTTTGATTTTCTGAAGGCACCAAATTTTGACAAATGGCCCTGGAGTCACCAAAAATTGACATATGCCAAAATTGACCAAAAAAGGTCCTAGGAGATGTTATAAGGTGTCTTGTGTCCAAATTTGACAAAAAATTCCAATGGGAAATGTCCCAAATTGCTGATCTGAAATTCTCATGCGCTACGGTATAAGGTGGTTTAAGTGTAAACTTAAGCCACCTAAAAACTGAACCCAAATAGCTAATATGGGTTTTTCAAGGACTAAGATAACATGGACTTGTCCCTGGACATGTACTAGTGTTTCAAATTAAAATTTAAATGTTCAGTTTGTAAAACACTTCATAAAATGATGTAAACAGAACTCCGTGCTTGTGATCATTAAGCAATGTTCATTATTTTTTAATGGGAGCATAAACAACTGTAAAATGAGAATGCTCTTATATGTACCCTATTTGATGTTCTGAGACAACATTTTCATTTAGAAGTTATTTGATTTGCACAAGTTAGTGCTTGTAAATCACTGTTGAAGTAATAAGGACATAAATGAGAACACAAGGAGATTTTTAGTTGAAACTTTTTCTACTTTATTTGTGTGCATCTTGTAAATATGTTTAGATGTTTATAAAGAATTTTAATAGAATGATTAAAACTTAACTAAGCAGGTTATTATGTGGAAATAAAAATAAGAGATTTTGATTAATACAAAATTGTAAGTTCCCTCATTTTTCATTCAATTAAAACTGAAGGTCGAGACATTTTTTCAGAATGACTTCTCTGTAGTTTTGTTTGGTGTGAAATATTTCAAAACAAGGGTAAATGCAAAGAGTAACATTAGTACAGGTGCTACAGCCAAAACAGGAGAATCTACATTTCAAAACAGTCTCTGCCATACCTGTACAGCTAAAACAGGAGAATCTACATTTCAAAACAGTCTCTGCCACACCATAATGGGCAAGCTGCTCTTTTGTGAAGTTGCAGCATTTGCATTTCTTAGATGGAACACGTCTTTTAGACCCGGGGAGTGGTTCTAATTTCGAAATGAAGTGTTTACCAGTTAACCTCAAAATTGAATTGTCAAGAGGAACAGGAATTCTTGTTTTCACACATGAGGCTTTATCAAGGGATGTTGTTATCAAGTAATTGGCAATGTATTCTCTGTAGGCTGTGTGTGATAATTTAGTAACTCTGTATTTCTTGTTGAGAATATACAAGTTGAGAGTTACCATGTTTATTAGGTGTAGCAGAAGTTTTCTGTACCATTTTATGGATTTTAAGGTCTGGTAGTTAGCCAAAAAATGATCTGTATGGTCGACAGAATTCATTTTAATATTGTAAACCTGAACAAGAACTGGCTTTATTATGGGTTCTCCAAGTAATTTATTTTTACTAAGGACTCGATCATATGAAATATTGGTTTAATATTACAATAGCAACAAGGAAGCCAGTAGGCTTCATGCAGAGCTGTCGTTTCCACATGGAAATGACCAAACTTGTCGTGTCCACCCCAAATCTCACTGCCAAGTCATGTGACCACCTCTCTCAGCCAATCAGAAGGCTCCATTCATTCAAATCTCTCAATAATTTCCGAAACTTGAGAGAAATCGTGAGATTTCACCAAAAAATATTTCCCATTTAAAGAGCAAAGCTGTTAGAACAGCTCTGCTAAAAATGGGAATGTTTTATTAACCTGAATTCAGCCAGAAGTTTGCAACTTGTAAACCAGTTATCAAAAAAAAAAACTGTCCTGTGATCATCAAGCAAGTTGTTTCTTTGAAGGAGGGCCATTACAGGTCTTGTAGTAATTGTGCAGTCAGGGTCAATTGTACATTTTTTGGAAAGTAATTCATTTGATCCTCGACCAGTGTAAACTGAAAATCCACAGATGTAGCCTGTCTCATACTCTGACAACATGAACATTTTTATGTGGAACTTATTTGGTTTGTATTTCGAGTAAACAAAAAAATTTCACTCTACCTATTTAAGAGATTATGAAAATAAATATACATGTGTAATTAATTAATTAGCAAATTAGGGAATTGATTTAGTAAATATGAAATGAAAAAATTAAATTTTACTTAACTTTAAAAGGGACACAGCTTTCGTCTATGGAGAGGAAAGGGCCAGGTCTGTACCTCAGTTTGAAATTATCCTGGCACATTTGTACAAATGGTCGCACTTTTGCTAAAGGATCATGACCATCAATTCCTGGGGCTTGGTTGCTGGCTATATCACATACATGTATATTCCACAGAATATCTTGAAATTTATTTCGGCTGATGTATTGTCCAAAGAAAGGTGTCCTGGAGAGAATTTCACTGATCAGTAGCTGTCAAGTGCTGGCTTCTTGACTGAAGACATCATGAGTAAATGGGCTAGGAAAATTCTAATATCTGCTGTGTTGACATCTTTCCATGAGGATAAGCGTGTATGTTGTCTGAGACTATAATGATCCATTTGCTCAACTGGATCTCTTCCTTGCATAATATTTGTAATTTGTTTACATGCATAATTGTTTGCAGCTTGAAGGAGGGGTATTACAGGTCTTGTAGTAATTGTGCAGTCAGGGTCAATTGTACATTTTTTGGAAAGTAATTCATTTGATCCCGACCAGTGTAAACTGAAAATCTACAGATGTAGCCTGTCTCATACTCTGACACCATGGACATTTTTATGTGGAACTTATTTGGTTTGCATTTCAAGTAAACCAAAAATTTCACTATTATTGTAAACATTCGGGGGTCAAAAAGATTATTGAAGAAATCTTCAGGGTTTCTTAACTTGGTATCAAGGTTAATACCTCGATGCCCACGAAATGGGCAATAGTCTGGTATCTCATCATTTTCTATTTTTTCCATCTATTCTGTTCGTCTTCAGGCCATATTTTATCCCCTGGATAGTTGACAATGGGTATTTCATTTATGTCTTCAGTGGGACTCAGATCCTGTTCTTCAATTATGTAATAGCTATGGGTATCTTCAGATTCTGAGTGGTCAGAAGTATAATATTCTTGAGGAAATTGTGTGTCAAGAGGTTGAGCTGTAGAATAAATAATAGTCGAAATATCTTCGTGTTGAGGTTCCACATCCAATGGTATAGAAATAACAGGTTCTGTTTCAGGTTCAGGAGTGTTGACTTGAGGTAAAGGTTGGTGTAAATTTGTAATATCCATTGGATGTTTATCATGATTACACACAGGTTGAGGAGCAGTACTTGTAAATGTATCTGTCTGCAGTGCATTTGTTTGAAATGATGCAGCATACTGGAAAGTTGGTCGCAAGTATTCTGTTGAAGTACATGTACTGGTACTGTTTTTTATCATGTTTAGAAATATCATGGCAGTCATTCTGATTTCTTTTGATGCTTTTAGTTGTGTCTTTTGAGATTTTTACCTTTTTAGGGGATGAAGGAATAATAAAGTCCTGTTCATCCACTGGCCCAGTGACACTGTGAATGGATGTGTTTTCAAGTATTTGTTCATCATTTTCAGATTCTTCTGAGTTTTCTGAACTGGAATCTCCACTGCATGAATAATCCTCTGCACCCATTAGGATAATAAGTGCTTCTTCTCTGTTAAACAGTTTCTTATCACTTCTGTTGTTCTTTGCCATTGTGATAAATTTCGGAGGAAAACATATAAGTTATGTATTGATGAAAATGCATCTTACACATAAATGGTTGAGAATTGTGTGTGTTTTTGTTGAAAATATGTGGGTTGGACAATATTTTATTTGAGTATAGGTAGCACCACTTCACTGTGAAGAATTTACAACATTTACACAAATTTCTAGGAGCAAGTAAATGTTTGGCTTTGGTAATAAGGAACATACATAAATTGTCGTGTGTGGTTCCTAGGGTAAACATAATGGATGCGTATTTTGTGGTTATATTGGTTCCCTTGAAAATAAATGGGCGGTGCGCGAAGGGTTAATAATATGCAATATAACTCTTATTTACTATCAATGATTACAGTACAAAATGACAACAATACCCTACTTTCAGAAGATTTCTTCAAAGGCGAAAATTTTCATTATTTTCACATCATTTTCCCCTAACTAACTCAAATTTCCTGACCTTTCCTTAACTAATTTTGAATTTATCCAAAATTCCGACTCAAAAATTGTATTCCATTTTTATATTAACGGCGGGAGCCTTGTATCAACGCTAAATATTTCAGCAAAACGGAAAAAAAAAAACTTACTCAATTAGATCTGATTGGCACTTTTGAAAAACACTGATAGCATAGTCTATATCCGCATCGTTCATCAAAGTCACAGTTCCTAATGTTACATGAAGCTTACACGGGTTCTGGAATATGGTGTTGTCTATACCTCTGTCCTACATTGAGAAGAACGTTTGTTTTAAGTGGCAAGAACCTTCAAGGGACCTTAAAATGTTTCCTTTCAAAGGAATAAATAAATGCTTTACTTACTCCTTTACAGTCTTCTAGTACTGCATCCCTAAACTCTGCAAATCTTTTCTGAAGTCCGTCAAAATGAACGGGGAATGATAGAAAGTGGGTGAAGGGCTGCTTGGCTCGTGCAGAGTCAACAAGGATGTCAATTCTTGATTTCGCTGATACAACTCCTTTTCTGTCTCTTCCATTAATAACTGTAACATTACAACCAAATATTTAATCGTTCCATTTAATCCTTCTATACATGTGAAGATCACAACGTTCTAATGGCTTATTCAAACTACACGAGACCGGACCCGGTACAAAGAACGAGACTGGAGACAATGGGTCTGGTTCTTGTCCCTGTCTCAGACCAGTATGAACATTTCTGTGTAATATTAGGACCCATCTTGGTCCCGTTCCCTGTACCTGCCCCGGTCCCATGTAGTCTAAATAAGCCATAAATTCATGACAATACAAATCTGTAAATTACCTATATTTCCTTCTTCTCCTTGTTTAGGTATCCGGATCTGTGTCCTGGTATCGTTTTCAAGTCTTCGTTTTGTTTCACCTCTCTTTCCAATGATATATTTAAAGTACACGATGGGAATTAGTATGCGAAGTCTGAAGCCATTGTCGGTCTGCTCAATGTTTAAGGAATCGTTCACCAACTCATCTTCATACGAGTCCTCTTCTGAAATAAAAAATTGAAGTTGAAAATGAAAGCTGCTTTCTTGCATTACGACGTAACATGAGGACGAGTGATTTTTTCTTGGATCTGAAAGTATGAGAAATAAATTACCTGGTTCAAAATATTCATCTTCTTCAACATAAGGTTCTGTTTCGTTTTGCTGCGTTGGATTCTTTCTGTAGCACCTACCATCTATTTGTATCAGTTGGGGTTTTAGCACGTCCATCTTAAAGGTCAAGTCATTCGAATGAATTTGGAACATTGCGAAATACCACGCAGGACCACGCCAAGACCATACATACATTTCCATAGTACAATGCTTGTAATGCTGGTACAATGTTCCGCTCGTATCTCCCGACACAACGACGATGCGTTTTAGTTGAGTTTTTACCGTCCGCGTACGTAGCACGACGGGAAGGTTATGTTTTCACAGGTGTCTGTCTGTCCATGGGAGGGCGGGTGGGGGTGGTGTACCACTAATCCAGTCCAGACTCTGTCTGGGGGTATCCCCCGGTCCAGACAGGTCGTGCAGGAGGATTTTCTCATTAGTAGTTTTGGACTCGGCATCCAAAGTTGGGACACCCCTCCCCCTCTCCCCCAGCAGATATGGGGAATTCGGGATTCAGGCAGTTTTGGACTCAGCATCCAAAGTTGGGACACCACCCCTTTTCAGTTGACAGAGGAATTTGGGTTTTAGGCGAAGGTAAAGTAAACTGCTCATTGGTTTTTCTTTAATATATGAGTTTTTGTCACCAAATTTTTTTGATAGATAGTTAGATAGGATTATTATACAACTAAATACAGGAAGATTTTACAAAAAAATATTAATAAAATAATTTAAAAATTATGAAACATGACTTTTGAACAAGGGATGTCATTCGTGGGAAGTGCCTTTTCAGGATGGGGTCATGGGTGCGCACTAATTGTTTCGGTTAACCGTTTTATTTACAAATTTTAATTATTTTTTTTTACTATTAATAATTGTTCAAAGTGACTCAAAATTTATGGGCAAATAGTTTATTTTTTGAATTTAACATATATAACAGTTTTATTGGTAAAAAACCATTTTGAACATGTTTAATCATTGCATAAAAATATATGCAAAACACTTATAATGAACAATGAGGACGGAACTTTTTTGTTGGATGGCATTCTATTTAGTTGATAAAATGTCATGGAAAGGTTACTTAAAGTCTTTTTAGATAGGATAAAAAGTTGCAATATCCTGAAGTAAGAGATTAAATACGGACCCTTCACTTTTCCTATTATATCTGTAAATGTACTCGTTGAGGTGTGCATCAAGCATTCTGTTCTGACTTCCCCACAAACTCTTCAGTTTTATATTTAAATTAGCCCAAATATTCTCAATCCAGTTACTATGTACTCCATTTTGAGGATTTACAAAGTGGTCTTTATGTATACAAAATTGATGTGTGTAATTCATTTGGTTCAACTTTTGATAAACTTTAGCCCCATCTGTGTTGATTGTACAACCTGGGCAGACATGCCTAGTTATTACAGGAATGATATTAATAAAATCCTTTTCTCAATGAATTGTAAGTGCATTTTATGCTGATTTTTGTTTACTATACCAAGTAACCATCGTAGCCTTACAGAAGGAATACGACCATGGTGGTACTTTCTTTTTCCCCCAAGAAAGGTTTCATCAACATGCACAGTACACTGATTAAAAATCACTTCATTGTTACCAATATAAGTTTTCATAATGTCACGGAAATATGTAAACCATTGTATTACACTTACTTTACTAATTTTATTCCAGAAAAACTTCAAAACTTCAGTAACTGTTGAACCAGCACTAAAGAAGTAACAAATACCAAGAAGAACACTTAACTGTAACTTGGACTTGGCCCAAAAGGATCTTGTGTGTAAACTATACCTTTTTCTACAATTTTTGCATTGAAATATTTTCTTATCAGTTACCTGAATGTTTGTCACTTTTGAACATATATTACCACAACAAATGTAATCCGCAAGCAATAAATTTCTTCCCCTTAAAAATTCAATTGTTTTCTCAGTACTTGCTAAGATTGAAGCCATGTCCAGAATATTAGGTTCCATGTTAATTTGTTGTGGTTGACAAAAATTTTCCTTCAAATGCTACCATTGAGGCCTTTAATTCTTTGTCAGAGGAAATTATAAAAACTTCCTGTGATGGCAGCATTATTGGGGAAGAAGATGGTGATGGAGCATTCTCTTTTTCCTGTGATAAAGCACTGAAGTGACGAAATGTAAACTTGCTTGCTGGTTTCCTTGGAACCGGCCTTGTGGTCAATTTCTCTGCATAGGTTAGGGTTAAGTCCCCATCTGATGGCTCACTGTCACTGACATCTTCTGTCCATGTTTCCAGTGATGAATCTAGTTGAGTTGTATCAGGACTAGCATTTGGTGTACTTTTGACAAAGAATTTTGGCTTCCTGGGTCCTTAAAAAAAAGAAAAAAGTGATGTAGTTTATGACAAAAACAAATGGAACCGGGTTCTGGTTCACAAATGAAAATCAATTTTATACATACCTCCTAGTATGAATTTCCACTTGTAGTCAGGGTAGTCTAAATTGTACACATATCCTCCATCCATTAAGTAATTCTTAACATATTGTGCAGACCTGTAGATTTTTTGGAAAATATTTTTAGTTACCATTGCCGTCTGTTGTTCCAATGAATTGGCGCTCCTAGGCTTGCAAACTACACAAAAAAAAGGCATTATGTTCAAGTAAATTTAGCGCATTATTGTGACAATTCTGGGGATTAATATTATTAGAATTACTTAATATACACTCTTATCTTACTGCTTGTAAAAAGAAAAAGTGATTTAGATAACTACAGTATGTTATTTAAATAGGAAAATATCAAATTTTCACAAGTGAAATTTGTTCCATAATAACAAAAGCCCACGTGACTTAAATGCTGTATTCTGATTGGCTGAAAGATTTCAAGAAGAAGGCAATGATCATGTAGTTGAAGTGAACACGATTTTTACAAAATGAATTACATCAAATTTCATATAATTAGAACAGATTTAACTGGATTAAATATGTGTAGGAATCTGACATAAGGTATGTAGATTAGTTTGTCATAAATATTTAGGGTGACATTTTGGTATTAATAAGAGAAAAAAGTGCAAATCCATCTCACCTGTTAACTCAAAATATCGCACGAACCCTACCATTGGTTCGACCTGGATTGCCAACCGAATGACACTGTAGAAGATAATATGTGCTCGCTTCTTGTTGGATCTTGGCTGTTTCAAAACTGCTACTAATACATCAGAGATTGAACTCTTATGATCCTCGAAAAATAGAATCTCATTCTTATCTGCTTTGATATTTTGAAGTAAATCATGTTGACACACAGCAAAACACTGTAGGCTATTTTCCAACTCTATTGCTTTGTACTCCATGTTTTGACCACCAATAAGATGGTAAATAATTTCAACAGATACAGCCTTACTATAGAGACTTTACAGAACTCCAATACCTTATGAGTAGGAATTGTAATTTTGACATCACCTTCAACTTTCATAGTACATTCTGGCTTAGACAAGACCATTTAAAATTTTGGGAAAAATCTGTTGAGAAGCTTACTTTTATACGATTTCTAATTGATGTCATAAAAAAAAAATTATTGACCAATTAGAAATTTTTGCGGGAACTAAAAGTGATGTTTTATGACCTTTAGACAGTAAACATAACCCCATTGTAAGACCACCATTGAAAATATATGGGATTTTTTTTTGTAATTTTGCCACTACACAATAACAGACAAGAAAATAAAATTGAAAATTGGTTTATTTCAAATCAAATACCAAAAATTAGGAAATTGTTGAACTACAGGGTAAATATATTGCACCCAAAACAGGTAAATGTACAAATAATAATCAGAGTGTTACCTTACACTCAAAAATCAGGGCTGACAAAAGTCAGACCTCCAGGTTAACCACTCGCAGCTGCATGTTACCATGACAACACAGCTAACAATATATATATAAATTAAATATATATATATAAATCTCCAATTTTTTACGCAACCCAAAGCCACTTAGTTGCAATCAAAAATTGCAACTATCCCAAGTAGAAAATTGTAACGGTATATATAAGTTGCGAGATACAATAACAATAAATGATATCTGAAAAGAAATAGGCAACAGTCCATCAACTAAGTTCCACTTAGTTGCAGTTCATAGTATATCTAAGAAATATAACAAGAAATAATGTCTTTGCACTGAAAATTTTTACGTAGACTTTGAAAATTTAAAATTTAGTAATGGAGGACTCTAGGAAGAAGGAATCTAGGGCTTCTCCCATGACCATGACAGTGAATGTTGGAGGATCTACTCCATTTATCCATAGGATATTTGCGCCTTTGGAAAAATTCCACCATTTCATCTCTGTAATCACGTGGATCTTCAAGAGGAGAATCTTCTCGAGCAGCCTTCTTTGGCTGCCCATGGTCATGGACCTCTGTCTTCATTTTGATAGCTTTGAATTTGCTATGAATAATGTACTCTTCTCTCTTTTTAGTATTGAATTTGAAGGAGGCATCAACTGATTTCCAATAAACAGCTAGCCTGTGCTTTGTAAAGTGATTATTGATCACCAGATTATTGTCATTTCTATCCCAGCAATCTCTGTGATTTTTAGAATGCGCATGTTCTCGTGCAGTTGACAATTGGCCTCAATACACTTGCTTAGTATATCACAGGTTTGTTGATCACAATAATCAAAATTACAGTGATTAACAGGCTCGACCCAATAGATCTGAGGTGAATCTGCAGGGCG
>JBCAUG010729822.1:0-12065 GCA_038406175.1 Haplosyllis leylae | reverse complement strand
AAATTGCCGAAAAGAAGTTGCCATGCGCTATGCTATAAGGTGGTTTAAGTGTAAACTTAAACCACCTAAAAATTACAGTACCACGGGTCGTATTCAGATGGGAATGCTGACAAAGGTGCAAGACAATTTCTTCGGACCTCATGACCATTAATAAGATATCAATAGGACAAATACCACATTACTTTTTACATAATTTTCACTTTAATACAAATCTATTAGTTAATATTTGTTAATCAATAGAATTCAAAAATTGCACTTGAGTTTTTACATTATTTTAACTTTAATACAAATTGATAAGATAATATTTGGTAATCAATAAATGTAGCCATATTGCTACATCTGAAATTAGCAATAGTTTATTGCTGGGTATTTGGCCAATGTTTCAATATTCTACTTGCTTACTGACCAGTAGTAGTTAGGTATTTGGCCAATGATTCAATAATCCACTCGGTACTGGACTACTCGTCAGTAAGCAAGTGGAAGTAAGTAGAATATTGAATCATTGGCCAAATACTCACCAATAAACTACAGTGGTTTCTGATACAACAATACTCAAGTGCCATTTTTCCTGTTGATCTTTTCCAAGGTTTGATCAATTGCGCCGATGTTGTCTATCTTGTCTTTATATTCTTTTCCAAGGTTTGATCAATTGCGCTGATGTAATCTTGACGTTGTGGAACTATTAAAGACATGGGGTCAGTAGCAATCATCATAGTATTCATATTTTTATTTTGTTTCAGATTAATTGTTAGTAAACATTTGTAAAGCAAATGGAGAATTTCTTTCAATCGAAAGTTTACAGAGTGAGTCCTCAACGTTTGAAGAATTATTAGCTGAATTGAGTAGGATACAGGAATGAGCCGTTTTTGATGTAATCTCATATCAATGCAAGTCATTTTCAATTCATATTCATCTCAAGTATCATTGGAAAGGCTAAATATTCCTTTATAATTCTATTAGTGGAATTTGTCTGCATGCTTAGGCATTGCTAGAACCTCATAAAATGAGACTCATTTCCATTTCTGTTGAAGCACAGCAACTCATGCGGCTTTGTTATTAAAAAGCCCATTCAACAGGCAATCATTTTTTGCCTATCAAATATAAGGAAGAGATGACAGAGTCTATGAAAAAGCTGGTAGCATGCGTGCCAATAGAGTAGTTGGGGGCAGAAAGTCGACTGAAAGGCCACACAGTGATGCTGTTATTCAGGGCAAACTGGCACCAAAACTATTTACCTTCTTAGTCCACATGTAAAATGATTAGTAGGAATTCATTAGGGACAAAATTTTAAAGCTTTTTATGGCAATCTGTGATCGATGAGTCAACGAGGAAAAAGGCATTTTGACCCTAAAGAAAAAGTATTAAATTGTTATTTGAACCATGGACCTACCCACAGTTTTTGTACCATTTCAAATGGTGTATCACTACCATCTAATTGTCTGGTGATGATTTTGGTTTGATGTTCTATGCATCTTTTGTAACAGTTACCTTTGCAACAGATAATTTTTTCTTGCAATATAACACCATTGACATTTTGTTGCATGCCAACACATTTTTGAACTTTAAGGAAAAACCAAATGGCTGACCAGTTGAAATTACCAACACGATTTAAAAGAGGCAGCTTGTATTGCACATTTTGAATTACACTTTGTAGTTCATAGGCAGGTTTTTCATTTTAATTATTTCACATAGTACATGATTAAGTTTGAAGAACTGATCGTGAGCAATAAGAAACCTGTTAGTAATTCTATTAATTCTATTAACAGATGGAAATAAGGTTCCTCCGTGTCTCTTCCAAATTAAACCGGGTAATTATCTTAAGCGTTGTCATCCAGTGCCTCACCCCTAATCACAATATTAATGAGTTTCATTGTTGCACAGGTTGGAAAGGAACAATGGAATTTTAATCAAGTTGCTATTTAGCCTGAAGATAAGAGTGATTAGCATGATTCATTCCTATTGTTTATTTAGTAACTTTGCTCTGGCTCGTTTCAGAGTAACAAACAACAAAATGTTACTTACCAATTACACTTTAACATTTCTAAAAGAAAAAGGCAATTGTCAATTCCCTCTGCACAAAGTTGAGTTTCTCTACAATTTGTTTGATTGACTGTCTAATGGGAGGAATGCCAGTAAGGTGAATGGAACTGAACTGTGAGTCAGAGATTCTCGGAGAGTGAGACAAAACTTCTGGCGCCGAACCTTCAATTTGTCTGTCAGTTGATTTCTCGCCCTGTCGGATCATGTTCGATTGTCAGTGACACTGATCAAAGATTCTGACTATCCACGACATGGATGGACTGTAAAATGGTCTTGACCGAAACTCTCGCAAATGTTATGCCAAGCCTTAAGAAGAACGTGTGTGGGAGATAGTGATGAAATGATGGCATGCAGAATTTAAATACAGAGTAATGACAGCGAGGATGGTTTGCAGATCCACAAAACTATTACCACCCCTGTTTGTGTACAGTTTCATTAATATCAATCTGCGAATATCTGGAGTCGGTGATCCCCAGAATCACATGAAAGTACCAAATCTGCTTAACTATATAAATATTTTGAAATACATGTGCTGAAAGTTTACTAGATGTCCCACGTACTATTGCAGGAACCAAGAGTACACTCGAAATAAAATGAAATACTGAACTTTGTTTAACTAAGCCGAGTGGAAGTTAAAAAAAGACTGGCTGATTATTTCATGTTGAGATCCCAAATATGATGTAACAACTATATTACTTTTTAACCAAGTATTGACGCGAGAAATACCATGTGAATAAAACCAAATTCGTGTCCGTAAGGTGTGGGAAAACACGATACAAAATCTTCCTGTATTACAGCAAGTGTGATTAAAAAGAAAATTATAGACATCTACAAATAAATGATCAGTTTGCGATGAGGTAAGATCTTCTATGATTCGGGATGCCTGTTTTAACAATGAACAAAGGTAGCTCTAATCAGCTGTAGTTTAGCCGGAGGCATCATGTGATTCACGGGTCCTATTGTTTAGCTAAAAGCCTCCCTGTCGCAGAACAGAGAAATTGAGGGAATTTGATATTTTAGGTCGCCCTTGTCGAGAACAATTGATACTCTATTGTAACTGTTATTTTGTGCCGCATCTGACATTTTTCATGGGATCGAACGAAGCCGATTTACAATAGGAAGAAGTTACATCAGGACAAGATCTTCTTGTTCTTTGTGTAATTCCCGCTACAGCTGTATGAATGTTCTTAATACAGGCATTTCTGATTATGTGACACAATGCTTAATTAAATTGAAAGCGTACCACAGATGTCCAAACGATCAGAAGAAGAAACATTGCAGATGAGAACGCAAGTCCTAACCAGAAGACTTTCTCCTTTAAGAGAAACACAAAGGGAGGATAGAATTACGGATGTGCTGGTAAGTAGAAGCGATCAAGCAAGAGCAATGAAAAGGCACTCTGAATCTCGCATTTCCTTAGTTCCTGAACATCAGGTGCAAAATAAGCTCATAATAAGACCCCAGTCAGCCAATTAGCAGGTTATTCTCATATGTGCATAGATATTTCTGCTGTGGAAAATAACATTAAAGTAATATCAGTGAAACCACGCAGAGGTCTAATGAAAAGAATCTTTTCTGTGACAGAACAACAAAGTAACTGGAGATGCAACGCTGACGGACAAGACATGGTGTCAATGGCTCCACAAAATGGTTGTGTACTTGTCCCAGACAAATGATTTCCATCGCCGCCATGAAAATAAAATTAAAAAGAAAATTACGCACTTTGTTAAATTGTTCCGCCATCGTTTTTGTGGAATGGAATTCAAAGCAACAGAGAAAGTACGTATCTGATGTGATGTCTGAACATTAACTTTTACTGCTCTCAAAATACATCATATTACATAAACATGGGAAATTTAATTTTCTTTCATTTGGTTACCTACACCATTTCCTCAATATTAACTCGATCAATTAATTGTACCCACACAAATTACTTTGCTGCTGACTTCACAAGCTCCAGTTATTGAAGCCTCTCTGTAATCTGTGGCTTGTCTGACAATTATGGGATTTAATAAATTCCCACCAGCACAATGAAAGGACGTCATCACCAACACGAAGAATGGGTTATGAATCAGAGAGTGAGCACAAGTGAAGGACCGGCGCCATAACCATTGAAGATTGTCTGCTTCTGTCACTTTATTATCAGATGATCTGTCAATTTGATCATTGCTCTTTGTCTCTCATCAGATCCTTCATAGTTACCACACAAAGAGACAGTCAATTACTTAATGTACTCACACGGCTCAACAATCATTAGATATTTTCACTTTTCTACTCTTTATGGTGTTAGATAAATGCTACTTCTGTTGTCTTTTTGTCAGGTTTCTGCCACTTTTTGCATTTAATTTTGCCGAGTGCCATGAAATTTGAGTAATTATTATCTGCAATGATGCCAGTTTATCTCGCTGAGGCCATCATTAGACACAAACATGAAAAGATTCGATTCCTTACTTATTGAAAATGTTTCTTTTTCGTATCAAGCTTAGGATACATTACATTTTTGCATACTTAACCATAACGGTATAACGTATTTAGTAAGATTTCTGTAGGTTTTGGATAATGATCACGCGTGCTGTATCTGTTTGCCGAAGCATTTCGTTCTAATGAACCACCGAATGGTATTTGTCATCTGTTCTATTGGAGTATGATGGATGAGCAGCAACAAATATGTTGAGCGCTTTCCTGAATTCCAATATCACGACCCCAGAACACCATCCCGGTAATCAATTGCTTATTACTAACACGAAAGAAAGAAGTTATGAATATGTTTATGACACAAATATCTCATTTATAGGAATGCAGCTTTTACGCAGTCTAGTAATTACAAAATGGCGTTGGCACAATATGACCTGTGGAAATGATGAAATTTCCAAAGCTGCAAACATTTTTCAACAACGCACTCCCGTTCTTAAATTCAGACTACTTTGTAGAATGTCACCACGAAATATATATTCACTATGTCAGTTGTGATCGATCTGTCTAAAGTTACGCATGATCTCCACCCTTGGAAGAAAAGCTTCCTCAGCTAATCATCCAACTTCTGATCTGAATATATTTCTTCCCCCAATACCAATCTTTTCCTGTAGTGTACCCACAACAGGGAATCAAAAATCATTATTTCGAGTTGACTCTTACAATCGCCTTCTGTTAAAGCTTTCGGGCATAAATTTGACATTTTAAGCAGAAGTGTAATAATTGCTCAGAGATAAGGCTTAACGGTAATTGGGTATCTAGAGTATTGGTCTCAAGTTCCCATCCCACCTGATACCGGAACTCTGCTTTTCGCTTGCGAGTTGAATCTTTCTCAGGAGCAGTCCTGGAAAGACGATATAATTCCCACTGTTAAACACAGCCTCGGGGATATTGGATAGAACAACATTCCAGGAAGCAAACACACATGTCCTGGTTACAATTTTGAGCAATTATTTGACATTTCTCTTCTTGGAACACAGTATGATCATACTATCACGAATATGTGTATCAAAAGTAATAATTGCTAACAAGCTAAATGGAAGGAAACATATCTTTGTACGACAAAACGCACGATTCACTACCGATCACGCAGCGTCCCAAATTATTAGAAAACTTATTTGTAGAAAGAATGCCGCCAGATGCTGTGATTCCTGAGATAATCCATCAGATTGTGGAGATGGAGGTGTAGGAATTAGAGACAATCAGGATGACAGTCCGAGGAAACGTGTGCTAGTCCATGTTTTCTGTGGCAGCGTTGGTTACTTGATCAAATTTTGAAGCCGATCATTTTCAGTCATTCAAAGATATTTGTCGTCTGTAAAAGGGATGTCTTCTGATTGAATGACAGTTCTTGAAATATGTTATCATTCAGTTAGTCACTTCCTTTCTATAAGACAAGGTGTTTTATTTTGCAAGTCCATTCATTAGAACCCGAAGTAGTGATGAACTTTTTATGAATTTGGGCAGAACCTTGAACAGAAACTGGGATAGAGCTATTCGCACACTGGACGGGCTTGTAATGGAACAGGTGCCACTGTGGGTGGAGACGTATTTGTAGAATGTGCAGAGCTTAGTCTGATGCCATCTCCAACTCAACATGTCTCAATGCCTCTACAATTACAAATTGTCCATGGGACTTGGCCTGTTGTGCCCCAATTGTCACGAAATGTCATACGCTCGTATTTGCAGTTACTCAAGATGATTTATTGGGCATACGAGTTTATCCGGGCGTATTTTTACTTCCCCCGAGTCCCTATGATTGTTTTTACTTTCATCCCATGTCATGTTCCACTCAATTTTGATCACTCAAAACCACGTTCAGGGTTTCAGTTGCACATTTGCCTTGCGCACCAAATCTTGCGAAAAATAAAAACGAGTTTACAATTTTTTACCATGTTACATCTTCTTTTCAGTCACCCCTGCATTGTCATCTACTTTCATTACCTATTTTGTTTACTTTTCATCAAATCCTTCTTTTATTCAAAAGCAAAAGAATTTTGATATTATTTCAAGTGAATTTGAATTTGAATTGTTTGTCAGAATAAACCAAATGTCAACCTCTTTGTAAACTGAAAATACTCAGTTTTAATCATACTGGACACTAGGACCACTCAACGCTTCTTGCTGACCACAAAAGCCTATTAATCTTGTAAAATAGTTTTGTTTGAATTGATGCGAAATAAGTAAGTAATAATGACATTTTGCACAAAAAGAACCATTTCTTATGAAGTTAAGAAGCGCTGACTTGGGACAAATACAAATGAAATCGAATAAGAAATTTAATACATTCGTAGTTATTTTCCAGGGCGTCTTGTGCACTATTAATTAAGCAAACAACGTAATCCCGATTTTCAACCCTTTCACAGCATTGTTCCCTTTCTAGAATTATCTAAAATATCATTTGTAATGTTATACCCTTCAAAGGAAAGAAACGTAATCTGTTATGCAATGTTTCATTGGTGATGTAATTTTAACTTTTGGATTTGTTCACTCGCCATTTAAAGTTCAAATTTGCATTTTCTGTACTATATTCTGATCTCCCACATAAAAGTTTGGATTCCTCAGTTTTGATGCATTGAATTTGAAACTTTATGTGTGTAAAAGAAAATGTCATTCCTTGCTATTCTGTCTGAAACGAATAGATACTAGTACGTCGTTAGTATGCAAGATCTCCTTGAAACAGTACGTTCTGAGACAGTACATTTTGAGAAAACCCAAATTAAGTATTCATTTTGATAATCACCGCTTGAGCTGAAGTTGATGATGTTTTCAACGTTCAGCGTCGAATTATGGAACATTTCCTTTCCACTCGAGGAGTCTAAATGTCTGTGTTAAAGCCACACTGACAGTAATGTGGGTCATCACAGGAATGAAAATCGTTAATGACTTGGTCTTCAATTAGGATCAAGTGTCTTACACCTATTTACCAAGCCATTTTGGTAAAATGAAACAAGGTACAATGTTTGTCATGTGCTGTGTTCGAGTATGATGGATGAGATGTGTAAATATATTGAGCTTTTAACTAAATTCCCATATCATGACACCAAGGTTGTACCAATCATAATCGGCAAAGATACCATTCACCGAGTAATTACGGACGAAATAAAACCAGGCGCCCCCAAAATGGGGCTCAAGATGGTTCCTGTGCATTACCAAACGAAATAACAAAACATCCACTCCCATTGACAATGTGAAATTTAGGGATTGGACTCCCATATGTCCGAGTGTGGATGCGTCTGTATGGAGCAGGGGTTGGGGCTGCTGACCCAACTTCCAACTTTCGTTTCAGAGTCCAAAAATGACTAAATCCCAAAGGGAGGGGGTGGGGTGTAGTTATTTACCCAGCTTCCAACTTTTGTTCCAGAGTCCAAAAATGTCCAGGTGGAGGTAGGGGGTTGTTGTTGACCAACTTCTAGCATATGGGACACCCATTGTATGCTTCAGGCAAATTTGGGTCAACAACCTCCGTGCCCCCACTCAATGACTTTGGGTTTTAGGTAGATTTGGACTCAACATTAAAAGTTGGGTCAACATTCCACCCTCCACCAGACATATCCGTGTTTTTCCTATCTTGGTTTTGGATCTTGCTGAATTTGATGAATTAGACTAATGCATCTAATTGCACATAGATACTAGAATTGACTATTCATGGATAGGTGAACTCTTTATTTGCATTATCCATGGAGCAGTTCACTATTCATGGATAATGTAGCATTGTACATGCATAGTGCAAAATGAATTTGCACTATCCATAGATAGCTAAATGCATTATGTGTGGACGAATTACTATTCACAGATAATAGATTCCAGTATCCATGAAGCACTTGTCTAATTCTACTAATTAGATGAATTCACCTAATTTCAAAACCAAAATAGAAAAAACACGATTGTGTCGCCTGCATTTAGATCATACAGCATCATATTTCGAAAAGGTTGTATTGATCTGCAACACATAAATATTTTTTGCTCTGGAGTAACCGATTGTAAAATCATTTAAAGAAGGTATCTTACGAGTGAAAAGCTACCAGCTTCTTTTTCGAAACCAAGTATTTGGCCATCGTTTTATTCCTTGGAACATAATGTGCTTTTCTGTCTGTAAACTCAAACGCAGGGACAACTAGAACCTAAGAAAGATACAAAGACATTTTACTCGCTGTGTTTATGTTACAAAATAAAATTGCTAGATATTTTCATATCAACACTTTTTATGCCCCATTGTGTTTCACAAAAGTCATCTTACTAGTTGGTTTAGAGGTACTGAAGATTTCTTGGGATTATTTGGGAGTGATTTCTAGAATCAATAGACCCATTTCATCCAAATATTATAATTAAATGTATGTAATTTTGTATTATTTTATAATATTAACTACTGTAGGAACACAAATCAAATAAGTCGTAATGCATGCAAATAATATGTAAGCAAAATGTGACGAACTCCATCTATTTAAGCAATATATATGACTTATTTTTGGTTTAAGTTTAAACTTCAAACCATCTTGAAGAATGGCGATTGGCAATTTCTCATTTGATATTTGAGACACTTCTTTTAAAATAAAATTTCTATCTAGAAAGGTCTCAACAATTAGTAACTTTGTTTTGAGGTAATACTAGAAGCAGTTCACTATTCATGGATAATGTAGCATTATACATGGATAGTGCAAAATGAATTTGCACTATCCATAAGTTTTATACCTAGGAGTTTCTCGACAATATTTTAACAGAAAGAGATCAGAAGCAGAAACAGACCGCTTCCAGATCCACGTTTGATCATATTAATCTAAAGCACATACCCGTTTTCCTCGAAGACTATGTTTTTTCAGGTGATTTTGGACAATTCTATAAGTGTTCCTCGGACACATAAATTCTGCATCACTCAAAAATACGTACTGAGTGTAGCTGTTTTCGAAAGCCAACTGCCTCAGAAAATTAACTGGATATAAAACCTTAGGTGAAAAGAAAGGGTGATAGTTGCCTCATATTTGTAATTCAATTAAGTTTAGAAACAGGACAGACATTCAAGAATTTTTATTCGTTTGCGGTTAAAAGGTGTTTGGAGTGTATTCACATGCTAAGAATGTGGTAATAAAGAAGTCAGCGAAAGGTAAAAATTGTTTATTATTTTGGTGCGTGGACATTTACCTATATTCCTTGATGCTGACATGCAAACATATGGTTTGGATTGAAAGGATACAGTTAAAAATTTGTGAATTTTTTTTATTTTCAACATAGACAAATACAAAGAGATTGCAACAGGTAATTTTGATAAATATTAGGTATTTACAGAAATCGTCACAATAGCACAAAACTGATCACCTTTTTACGTAAAAACCGAGATATATTTTTATATATAATCTGTATATATGTATCTGGACACCACTGCCATACTATCTCTTATTCAAATAAAACTGGTATATTAATAAAATCAAATTGTCCTAATTATATATAATCACAATTGTGTTTTACCTTTTTTCTTTTTTTATAAATTTTTTTCCTGGTTTCATGTAATTTTTCCAGGATTTTTATTTTTGCAAAATTCTATGATTTTCCCAGGTGTACTCTCATCTTTCTAGGTTTTCCAGAAAATGTGGGATTACGCATTATGCAAAAGTAAAATAGTTTATATGGGTGTGAACAGGGGAAAAGATGAATGGCTGCTCAACTAAATATAAATTAACTCACTTACCCCTGATTTTATGGCAATATGAAAATCAATATTGTTTCTTTCGAGGAGAGTTGGATGTGTCACCAGAGTTTGTCCAAAAACCTGCAACTGATCTATGTTCACATAGATTGTTATGGACAAAGGTCCTGACCAGTGTTGAATTAGTAGGTCAATCAAGTAGAACCTATCAAAGGATAATTGTGTAACAAGTGTGATGCCATCCGGGTCTACTGAAAGATATTCCTTCCAAACCGAGGGCATGAAAAATCGTCTGTGTTTAGCATCTTCATCATAGACGTCACAAATACTTCTCGCCGTTTGAGTTTGCACTAATGTTTCATTGTGTGTTTTAAAAAACTCTGCATTGGACAGTAAAGCAAATAATGTGTCGTTCAGACTGCGAAGTTTTTGAACAGATATTGGTGGGTTTATTTTGGTATATTGCTCATCATAAATAGATCTGATACTCACAACTTGATAATTAGTTTTTATTGAGTAAAAAACTGTAATACTAATTATCAAGAAAACTAATAATATTACTAGTGATGCTGAGCATTTTAAACGCATTTCTTGTTGGAGATGCTATATATCACGTTGCTGTTGCTGATGTTGATGCAAGTTTGCATGTAATTTGTGTAATTGAATTATATATATTCCCGTGAATCAGTTTCTCTCGAAACTGAAACAAGTCAATTATTCGAAGGTAATGGATTTTTGGAGCAAGATGCTTCATTCTTTTACTATTACTTTTTACTATTTTGTAGCAGATGCAAGAATCGGTCTTTTTGGTAAATGTTTCATTATTAGAAGATAATTGATTTTTGAGGACAACTGGTCACTATCTTTCAAATCCTGAAATCGAAGGGGCAGTCTTCTTAGGTGAAATAGTGATCACACAAATGCAACGTAAAGATAGCAATCGATCCCCACTGTGTAAGCTCTGAATTAAATGCTCACTGCACCAAATCGATCGTGTTTTTCCTATTTTGTTTTTGAAATTTGGTGAATTCATCTAATTAGTTAAATTAGATCATTCTTCATGGATAGTTGAATCTACTATCTGTAAATGCTATTTTGTTCACACATTTCTGCAAAAATTGTTTTTGTATGTGATGCACAGTACGATCTACCTCTAGTGTGAATTCATTTTCACTATCCATGGATATTTAAATTCATATTTCACCTACCCATGAATAGTCACCTGACCTATGCATAGTCGAGTTTTTCCTTATGAAGATGTATTCTCTAGAATTCTATGGAATTCTATAGAATGTGATAATCACTGAAGCATGAATTAGGATCCATTTAAATGTTGTCCCTGTTACATGTATCTCTGTGGCACCCTGCTAGTACCTCTAACTCTCAAGCAAGAGGTAGTGGGTTCATATACCACATTTTACAAATTTTTATTTTAAATTCTGTAGAATTCTACAGAATCTCATTACAAAAATTTGAGTGCATGTGTTGTCAACTTTAGTATCCATGTGCAATTTGACGAATTAATTCATCTAATTTAGCAAGATCCAAAACCAAAATAGGAACAAGAAAGTCCTCCTGCATGAACGCAAGAGGCATACCGCCTGCTGCATAGCCGACCTATCCCCGGGGAATTCTGTCCCCCAAAAATAATTTTAAAAAAAATTTTTAAAAAAAATTTTTAATTTTTTTCAGGGGGAGGGGGTACTTGGCCTAAGTACCCCCCCCCCCAGCTGGGACTGAGTACCCCCCCACCCCCCACCCCCACCTGGGACTGAGTACTCCCCCTGGCTGGGACTGAGTACACCCACCCTAGGACCGGACCTGAGTACCTCCTCCCAGACTGGACCTGAGTACCCCCCACCCCCCCAGAACCAGACCTGACTACCCCCCCTCCACAGGACCGGACCTGAGT
>JBCAUG010729811.1:0-12066 GCA_038406175.1 Haplosyllis leylae | reverse complement strand
AGAGATATACTATTCATGCCGAGCGAAGCGAGGCTAGAAATTTTTTTTGAAAAAAATGTAGTAGTAGGGCCCTAAAAGTACAATTTAATGGGCAAAACAAGAAAAAGGAGGACATTTTGCCCAAAAAGGAGGAAAAAAGGAGTAATTCCTGAAAAAGGAGGAACTTGACACCCTGCAATAGATCTAGATCTATGTACAACGCTGACCAAATAGAGTTTGCAGCACTATGGCCGAGACCACACCCAAGAAGAGAGCTAAGCTGTAAACAGATCTAGATCTCAGATATCCAATCTTGATCTAGAGGCCAATCTTTTGTGACTTTGGTAGATCTAGATCTATCAAGTCCACGTCGACTTTGTTTATTTGGGCATTACCGAAAACGTCCCAATATTTCCATCAAATCTCTTGGTTAAGGGGACTTCTGCCAAATCGGAATTCATAGATTTACTTTACAGAAAAATATACAAAACAAACATGAAACTTTCCCGCCAAATGTGCCAAACGTGCTGTGGTCTAAACTGCTTTCTTTTGGATTTGGTCTAACACGTTTTATTTCAATTAAACAAACGAGTTGAACATTGTTTCCAATTAATATTTTCATTCCATATCTACTTCATTTTTTGCACAACTGTTATTCTGCTTAAAATTATCAGTAGATATACCACGCATATTTCATTTCCAAACCATATCGAAGTTGTTTTTCCTACGGATAACAATAAGTGAATTTCTGTTTACAAAAAGTACGAATAGATCAGCATATCATATCAGGAAAGTTTTGTAAGTTTTAACATTTTGTGTGTGTTGTGTCTACTGTGGTGATATCTCTGAAACACAATTTAAACCTTCCATTAGATTATTAAGAAGACGTAATAAAGGTAAGCTAGTGTCTCGCATTTGTTTTCTGGACGGTGATCTGGTGAGCCACTTCTTTTTCCCCGGAGACATTTGACCAGTTTAGATCTATAATAGTGATAAACATGGAATATCTTCAAGATTATGTGACAAATACTTCTTTTGGTGATACCAATATTTACCATAAGCGTATGCGGATAGGTAATAATTTCAGCCGGGTGTGTCTGTCCGTGTGTGTGTCTGTCTGTTCAGGCTATAACTTTTGAACCACTAAAGCTAGAAACTTCATTTTTAGTAGATCTATGCAAATACATCTTAACATTTTTGGTATACAAATACGTCTTAACCATAACCAGGTCAAGATTGAGTATGAAGGTCAAGGTCAAATGAAAAACTGACATTTTTACTTGAGTGTTACTTATCTGTGCTTATATTCAACTAAAACTTACTGGAAAGGTCAAATTCATCTGAAGGTCAAGGTCAAGTTCACTCAGTATCAAGGTCAAATGAAAAGAAATCAATTTTCTGTATATTTGTAAATGTTTTTGTGATCTATGTGCTATGCGGATGGTACACCTTCGACTGCAAGGCATTCTTGATTTTTGTACTGTTACTCTCGTCACAAATACAGACAGGGTCTGCAGACAACTTGCACTGTCCCAGCCGAGTTTATGCATGAATTGGTATTGGCCATAGGTATTTAATTATTTTGTATCATCTATTGATTCTACACTTTTTCAGAGCAGTGGCACTTCATGTTCTATTTCAATAAACTTTAAATTTCCCTTGATTTGGATCGCTTTTAAATTCCAAATCACAAGCTGCTACACATTTAATTAGTTCCTGGCTGCAGATTCATCCAAAAAGTTTCACACTGTGCCATTGTTTCAGCTGCATTCAAGATTTTTCTAAAAAAATTTTTTTTAGAAATTGTAGACAAAATTTTGGGCATTAACTGCAATAGCATATTTTGTGAAAGTGTCTGTTGGAAAAACTGAAGTAATCCATCCATACAAACAGTCGGGCAACATGTTCAGAAGTATTTTTCAGTGGTTTAAGTCTAGCTTTTTGACTTTTTGACATATTACATGTGATTGACACATTTTGACAAAATCAACCCTACCTGGCATAGGGCTATTTTTCTCATGTACACTGGGTCCCGCTTGCAATGAGTAACTTAATTTTCTCATGTACACTGGGTCCCGCTTACAACGAGTAACTTAATTCACAAAAACTTGCTCGTTATAAGTGGTACTCGTTGTAACTGAACTTTTTAACATTGATGTCAATCAGGAATTTTTATTTCAGATTGAAAAAAAATTGCTCGTTGTAGATGGGTGCTCGGTGTAACCGAACTCGTTCAAAGCGGGACCCAGTGTATTTAAATGTGCAGTGTGTTCTGTATGTAAAAATTGGCATTTTGGTTGGTATTTGTTCATTTTCAAGTCACTTGGGTGTGTGGATGAGTAAATTTAATCTTACATTGGGTTATATTTTTGGGTGAGTTGCTTCAGATGAGTTCCTTTGTGTGACCAGCCTCGAGTGACTTGCCGTGTAGGCAAGTTGAATGTAAACCAGCAGCAAGAGACACTGATACTGTATTCAGTGGAAACAAAACACTACAATCTAAGGTAAATTTTACAACTAGCACGCAAAGTGAGTTAACTTTCATCTTAGTAAATGGACTTCTCACCAGGGAACCATCCCCTGCACCGGAACAAACAGCAACTTTCAAATACAAATAATTTTGTAGTCGAATTATGGAAAAGATGTGAAATATGTAGTAGAAACCTTAAACTGTTCTTTTATCCAGGTATAAAAAAAAGGAAATAAGCAATTCGTGTTTTCAAAAATAAAAAATGTAGAAGTCATTTCCAACAGAATACTTTACAATTACTTTGATTATAGATTGATGTATAATCGCTGGTTATTTGTAAAGCTATTTTTTAAAAAGAAATTCACAAATCAATGGATATTTGCAGTTTAGAAATGGTACTGGAAAATTCCATTATTACTTAATATTGAATTTGTTTTCCTCGGTGGACGAACGCAATTGCATCACCATCACCAATGGAAAAAGGTGTAATAAACAAAATAAAATAGGGTTGCCTGGTGTTAAATCTCTGCCGCTTTCCCTTCCCCAGTCAGGTTCAGTCTTTTTGCGTGACTTCCTGACGGCATAACGTGATGGTGATTTATATGGTATTTTGTTAACATGTGAGTGCGAGATAAATATTCAAAATTGTGGATCATTTTTAACATTGAAGAAGTGAATTGAAATTAGAATGCGTCTTCTCTCGGTTTATCAATTGATGCATATTTAAAGGTGATTTTTAGTGGAAATCAGATGGTTGTTTTGGTTGAATTTTTAATTTAAGTTGCCGAAATAACCAGCAGTATGGGGTTAAGACAAAGAAGAAAAATCGAGAATTAAATTTGGTCTGTATTTTAGGCGATTGAGTCTGCACAGCAAGATGCCTGTAGTGCCTTACCACTCATAGCTAGTTGAACTTGGATGCTTGCCGTGTTTACACTGTAACTCGTTGATCTCTGACAAAGAAATGCTTATGGTGTTGAAGAATAACTTAAACCTGTGAGCCTTTTGTAATGACAACGAAAATAACTGGATATTTTGAAATGGAGGTACTCACACAAGTACCGTGGAGTTTAATTTACTTGTAATTGCATGAAATAGCTGTGAAAACAGCGATTGGCGGTACGTGGTTTAATTTGGGCCTTTAGTTTAACAACCGCACATACTTAGAACTAATTACTTTCTTTAGAAAATGACTGAACTATGTATGGATGTGTTCATTACTTACTTTCCAGTTTTGGATTGATGCTAACTGCCTCCTGTCTAAATCAACCATACGTTTTCTCTTGTCAAAAAAAATTCATAATGAAAATAAAAAGTAGAGTTTTTAGGAAGGCGAGACACAAAATATGCCATCGCAGAATGCGGATCTACCGTCATGTTTCCGTTCTGGAGGTTATGAAAAGTATTTAAGTCAAGCAGCATGGCATAGTTTATGTCAACCAGGCCAATTTGAGAGAAGCAATTGTTGTTCACTGAAGCAGAGCAATCACAATCATTCAAAGGTTTGCCGTGATATTGCTGTGTAATTATTAATCATCGATGATTTTGTCATTTCAGAATGAAGATGTAAACGCCAGGAATTAAAACATCATTTGTGATTTCACTGGCTTCATTCTGCCAAAATGGAGATTGTGGTGGCTGTTGCGATCGCTATTCTAGGAACAATATTCTTGGCAGCCGCAGTGGCACTTATTGTTGTATGCAGTAAGCACTACTGCAGGAGGAATGCAAATGACCTAATCTCAAGACAGACCAGAGATTCAAGGTACAAATCTGCAATTTCGATTGGATGCGGTTTCAAAGTTGCCTAATAATAGCCATGAAACTAACAAAATAATAAAATGTCTTAACTGAAGATTTCTCAAGCACACTACCTTTATATGTGGTATTGTGCTAAAATTAATGTTGTTGTTCTTAGGTCTGAAGCGCATCTGGTGGAACACATGGAGGGAGAACAAGAACCAAGTCCCGACATGGAAATGGATGATGTACGGTTCTCTCCCAATCTGGAGCGATTACTTCAGGACGATTCATGGGTCAATGATGCAACGTGAGTTTATATTTTACGTACCACGCGGCTCAGTGATTTCCGTGACATTAGTTACTTCAAAACAATGTTTTTAGTCGCGCCTGCTGCTGATGACAGCAGAGCGACTTATCTTCTCTGCATGGCATCTGTTTGCTTGCTTGCTTGCTTACTTCCTTGAGTGTTTGAATGTAGACAGAGAACTTAATTTAAACTGTTAACATCAGATGGCTCACAAACTTGATTTCATTTCAAATATTGACTCTAGATGGCTCTCTGTCTTATTGTCACAATCTCAGAATGAGACTAATACTGTGGTGTCATTAAGAAGTTCTCCAGATTTCACATGAGACAAGATATGTGAGAGATCTCAGGCGTGACACAATGCTGGTAGGCATTCTTGTTTTACTGTAAGTTTCACATGAAACTTCCTCGTTCTGCACAGCACGAACCTTTTGAATAATCCTCTTCCCTTAAATCAAGAATCCAACTTCATCCATAATAGGCCTACAGTGGCGGATCCAGGATTTCCCAGACAGAGGGGCTCCAACCTCCAAGGTGGGGGCGCCAACCCATTATTTGGCCAAATTTTCCCCGGAAACTGCATAAAAATGAAAGAATTTGGACCCGGGGGAGGGGGGGGTAGCCAGGGACCCCCTCCCCCTTAGATCCGCCAATGGCCTAATTGCTTTCTTTCTGGCATGTATTTTAGTAAAACTCGAACTCTACTGTGTAGTGTTTCTGCAAACAATGAGAAAAATCCTGGGGAGAAAGGAGGTCCTGATCATCTAATGTGTGGTGGCTCCAAGTTTACAAATTGATTATTTGCTTTGCAGAAAATGTGAACAAAAAATGTAATGTGTTGGGGCTGGGGTCGAACATATTTAATTGAATGTAAACATTTAATTTATTACAATCGTCATCCTCTTCAATTTTTTCGTTGTGTCTATTTCAAAAACACTCAATGCATGAATGAACACTATTTTAAATTCAGTGAACCCGAATCTTTAGCACGCTGACGCAGCAATTTTTCTTTTTGAGACGATCCCTCCAGTAAAAGTAGGACAAAAGTGATTCACCACCTGTTCACATGACTGTGTATGATATTGTCGTTCAGAGATAAGTGTTGGCAAACAAGTCCCAGCATACTACCTTTTCAGTTTCATCGTAAATTTGTACTGCGAAGAATATTTAAACCATTGATGAATTCATAAAAAAGAAGAAGAATGGAGAACGTAAAGAAATCACCACCTCGAAAGAAGGAGTTTCTGAAAAATATTGTGAAGCTACGACCGTGTGCGGTTTGTGAGGCGGACTCCACTGGATTTCATTTTGGCATTTTTTCTTGCGAGGCTTGCAAGGTGAGAACTAAACTCTAGACGTATAAGTTTATTTTTAATATTTACATTAATAGTTTTGATAAGTTGTATTTATTTAATTTTTAATTACATTGACGACTTTGATGGAAATGTAGGCCAAAGAAGTAGATCAGTTTCTAAACATTTTTCCCTAAATGCATGGCTACGTGCATAAGGAAGTCTGTGTCTTATTTTCGATGGCGAATTAGGTTATTAAGTATTAAGTTTATTTTTTATAATTTACATGAATAGTTTTTGATTAGTTGTGTTTTTTATTTTTTTTAGTTACATAGATATAGGAGATAGAAGTAGATCAGTTTCTAAACATGTTTTGCATGCATGGCTGGAATCTGCCTTACTTTCGATGGCGACAGAAAATGTAAGCCAGTTTTAAATTTGGAACAACATTACTATAAACTATTAACGAGGGGTATTTAAAATTATTTGCAGAGTTTCTTCAGAAGAAGCGTAAAGAGACAACCTGAAATGGTCTGCCCTCGAGATGGAAAATGCAACATAAAGTTTGGTCAAACGAAAGGGACTCCCTGTTCGGCTTGCAGAATAAAACGATGTTTTGAAGTTGGAATGTCACTCAATGGTAATTTTAAATAACGTTCATTGTGACCATCTAAATACCTATTCGCGTTTTTTACGGGAGTTTTTAGACGTAAATGGCCTTTGTTTGCACTACAAAACAGACAGTGGTGACGTACGCAATTTCGTAGTGAGTTGTGCATAAGTACAACAAAGGACAGACGTTGCATTGACACTGAACGCATAACTATTTGAAACTAAACACATTAAGAACAGTAATTTCCGGAAACTTGAATATGCTTTTAATCGCTTTTTATTTTAAAATTGAATGATATTTTAGTTCAATATTTATTTGCAGCGGTAAAAAAAGGAAGGTACACGCTCGAAAAACGTGCGGAGACTATAAAGGACTCACGAGAATACTGGAAAACCAGTTCGACACTTCCATCAAAGGAACCCAGTCCCAGAGTTTCACCGCCTGCAAAGCCACCGTCTGTCAATGCGGAAAGCCCAGTAACTTACGCAAGTAGCAGTTCGTCCCAAAGCGATTCTTCAGAAAATGTGGATTCTCCTTCGAGTTCTGATTCCGCCATAAGGTCTGTGTTAATGTCTCCGCCTAGATCTCTGTTTAGCTTGGGCACACCCGAGCCTGCCTACATCGGTATGAATGAAAACTCTTGTGGAGGAATTGTGGTTGGTGAGCCAGTGGCCCCAAGTCAAAATCATGATCAAGAAGTAAATTTTGTGGAACTGTACGGTGGAACTGAAGACTTGGGACTTACGGGATACATCGACGGCCAACAGAACCTACATCACAAGGGAAATTTGGCCGCTAATTGTGAGTATGAAGCAGAATTAGCAATGACATCCACACCTCAAATGGGCCTCAGGTCATCAGCCTCGTTGGCCAATGATGCCGTCCCCATGGAAACCGAGGCTTTATCGGGACCAATGAGCAGTAACTTGGCAGCAATTCACGGACTTCTGCGGACCAGGGGTTATGGACTGATTGAGGCTATTGACAATCTCAGTAAAACTCTGAAGGAACATCGTACTTTCAACAGCGACCCAGAGCCGCCGACCGCTTCCAGAATCTTGTCCGGTCTCTTCGATCAAGATGAAAGTCTTGAACAGTTCATGAAAAAGATCAACTCCCCGCCGAATGATTTGGATGAAGCAATTGCCAACAACGTTAACGACGACGAAAGCTTGCTGGATGGAGTCATAAAACAAACCACAGATGCCTACGCCCAGCAAAATATCATGAATAGGGGCTTCATGGCCAAGATTTCAGATTTTCAACACAGATATCTGGTACATACTCAATTCTGCTAAGTTATACGTATGGGTACCGATTACAGAAATAAAGCTAAACGTATTAAGTATTTCATGTAAAACAAGTAAATATGATAGCGACACAGTGGTAACTATATTTATTTTACTTTAAAAGGTTGACAGAGAGGAGCGAGAGAGATTGTTTGGACCTATGAAACCATTAAGCATTGCTGAGCATCAGAAATTTTTTGATGACACAGGAATTGACTTAGAAGGTGAGTTAGAATCAAATCTTTACATTTTGTACCGCCTTTCGCCTCGCATGTAAATAAGTACATTGTATTATCATCTTACACAAGTAACGGCCTGTTCACACTGCACGTCCAATATAGTGCTTCCGATTCCGATATTCTTTCAGATTTTATGAATTGTATGTAATATGCAGAAGGTGTTCATACTGCTCCGATTCCGATTTTCTTTCTGATCTCATTGGGTACTGTGCCCATTTTTTCCGGATATCGAAAAGAAAATCAGAATCGGAAAGAAAAAGTCGGACGGGCAGTGTAAACAGGCCATAAGAAGGCAAGCAAAAATAAATTCACACAGTGCGATTGCGATTGTTCATCGCAACAAATGGGTTGTATGGGATTCAAGATAAGTGTTCACGTGGTGCAACTGCGACAATGAACCTAAATCCCAAATATCCTGTTGTGAGAAATAGATTGCTGTCCCAATCGCATCAGGTGTACAGCCTTTTTGTGATTTAAAAAAGCAGGCGTTAGCTAAGATATAAGAAAGAGAAATTATGTAATAAAGTAAAATACAATGGTCATAATATAGTCATAATTAATATATTTCAGGAAAATTGGATAGGTTCGAGAAATATGTGAGATTTATTCTGGTACCCCACATGAAGAAAGTTGCAGCATACATTTGTGATTTACCCGGAGTTAGAACTTTATCTGTGGAAGATAAATGTTCTCTGCTCAAATGTACGATTTCACTTTTCAATTATAATCAAAGGAATATAATTTCAAATCGTCATAATGTTTACAGTTTGTTCCAGCCTATTGGTTATCGCATTTGTTTGACTTTTTTTCACAGATTCCAAAGGTGAATGCAAATTGACAACACAATTCGCTGCCTTCAATGTTTCACATAAATTATTTACAATAGCGGAAGGGAATTCGGGCGCTACCTTAGACTACCACGAAGTCTTAACCCATCATTCACAGGTAGATTGCAGTCATTTAAAAGCTATCAGTCCAGTTTTGAAAGAAGTCTTTTAATACTTAATGTTACTAGCTCACACCCACACTTCGTTGGGGATGTCATGCCATTCAGCTTTGAGCCTCGTTATGATTCATCAGTATTAATGTTTGACAAACAAACACACACACAGACACACTCTTATAATTTAGTATTAGATTCCAGAGAGTATACTTAATTCTTGTACTTAACTTACTTTGGTAGGAAGTGATTGACAGGGCTTTTGAAGGGGCGAAAATACTACAGAATTTGAATTTAACTGACCAGGAATACGCCATGTTGTCGGCGGTCGCAATCGTGAGGCCAGGTAATTTTGTAATGTAGAACTATAGCTGTGAAACTGTGATTCGTTAATTGATTTGGGGCGTTGCATCAAAAATGAATCGTACCACACTGGGTCCCGCTTACAACGAGCAGTTTAATGCACAAAAAAGTGCTCGAAGTAACCGGGTGCTCGTTGTAACTGAACTTTTTAACATTGTAGTCAATGATAAGTTTCTATCCCAACAAAAAATTATCTGCTCGTAGTAGCCGGGTGTTCGTTGTAACCGAACTCGTTGTAAGCGGGACCCAGTGTATTGTGAACATTTTACATTATTCTGGTTGTGCCAAACTTGAGGACTGAGTTGTTTTTAAATGTCAGCGTGACATTTCCACCGTTATTTGCATTCACAGGATTTTTAGCAGCACAATGAAGATACGTTTCTGATGTCAATTAAATAAACGTCGAATACTTCACAGATCAATACCATTGTTGAATCTATCACCTATGATGATTATCCCATTGAATCTTTCGGTGAATTCACTGAATTCAGCAAAAACGAAACTTCTTAATAATTAACACTGTTTTATGTAATAGAGAAATAACTACTATTCATGTATTATCAAACTGGAAAGGCCACGAGCAGCTTGCTGCGAGTGGTCCTTTGTTTGATAATACATGAATAGTAGTTATTTGTATCTTTTAATAAATGACCATTGATTATTTGACTATTTTATAGTTTGAACAAAAGTTGATTTTTTTAATTGTTGGGGTAAGTGATTTCAATGAAAGTTCATTGAGGGTCAGGGGGACTCTAGACTGTTATTGTGTGAAATTTTTATTGTTCTATGGGAAGGCATTTATGACCTTTGAGGACTGTGAACTTGGCCGCTAGAATAGAACAATAACACGGGGAGAGCCACTGAGTGACACGGAGCGAGCAGTGGCCTTCCCAGCCTCATTGCTTGGTTGGCAGCCTAACTGTATGCATCACTGCGTTGTTTGAAATATTGGCAATTTTGGATTAATTTTTTTACTATGAAGGAGTACGAGTATCTGTCTGATTTTTTTGTGGATACTGTCTGGATACCTGTCTGTGTTCATGCAAAATCTTGAGGCTGGATTATTAATATTTCATAGTGATTTACCACCTTGAAGTTGGCCAAAAAGTCGGAATTTTCGTGAATATAACTGTCTTAAAAACAAGGTAAATAATACCAAAATTCAGTCCTTTTTAGGTTTCTTATCATAATTTCGTTGTGATATTTGTAATTTTCAGTGAATTCTACCCTGGAAACATGTGTCATACCTGTGCTGAATTTGCATTTTCCAGAAAAGTGCCATGTTGAGTGCACCTGGGTCAGTGCACTTTAGATGCCAATTTTCGAGGCAGGTGTCACTTTTTAAGGGAAGCTCACTGTGAAGACAATGGTCTTGGCAGTGGCTTTCCTTAAAAATAATCACACCTTTCATGAATAGGGAAACAGCACCGGAGTTTATTAAGAAAGAGTTCAATTTCTTTCTTTTAGAGCTTGGGTTCTTTGTAATTGGCCAATGGAAAAACTACTTTTATCACGTATCAAGACAAGATGTTTACAGTAATATTATTTTAGCTTTGTAGAATTCAGTGGATTCAGTGAAGATATCCAAACAGGAAAAACTCGTTATTCGTGTAGCTTTTTGTACGTTTCTGTAATAAAATAGCGTAATCTTCATTCATAACAGTGAACTTTTGTGCACTTATTTCTCCAGACAATAGAAATGAAACGACAGTATTTGAAACAATTGCACAAGAAACGATGAACCATTGTCAACGTATAATTAAAAAAATATTTTGGGCTTTAACTCTCGGTGCCAAAAGTTATGAAAGCCAGTAACTTTACCACGAGTGTCCACTTCCCAAATAGCAGCACTTTATGTTTCCTTATTCCGTGTTTTTTTACATTGTGAAGATTTGTTGATCATAATTTGTTGTAAATTTAATATGGTAGTATGCAGTCGGAACTGTTGGGACGCTAAATTCCCAATCAATAAAGATATTGGAAATTTTTAAAAACGTAAAAACCCACCAAGGAGGAAATTTTTCAATCAATAAAGATGACATCCGTTGTTTCTTGAATCTATGTCAGCGGAGTCAATACGAGGGTTCTGAGGTTGGGCGGTGGAGAATGAGGATGGAGGGGGGGGGTGTTGCGGTTAAGCAGGTTTTCACACTAGATTCCAAGTTCAAGTCCCCCCAGTGATTACTCATGTGCACATACAAGAAAAGTAATGCTGGCTATGACGAGGTCGGCAGGTGTGACACCAGAGCACCCTCCAACAATTTTGACTAAAACGAGGGTATGAAAAGATTCTGATTTGGTGGTGATTCATGAGGAAATCAATACTTTGAATGATGGTACAAAATTACTGAGATGAAAAAATCCAAAGAACACTGCAACCGGTGACACAATGGGGAGATTCAGATTGAATGGTCAGACACAGCTTAACCACACAATGTACAGAACTACTGCCATATAACATTACCCAATAATTTAGCTACTAAACACGTCCTTTGAAATGACTGTCTCATTATTCTACACCTAAAGATTTATTTGTACAGTCCACTTTTGTTTCATCCGCATATTTGTAAACTTCACATAGCCATTATTACCGCCCGCGTACGAAGTACGAGGGAAGGTTCTGTTTTCATAGGGGGGAGGGGGAGGGGTACCCCGATCAGGACCAGGACAAGGTACCCCACATCCCTTCCCCACCCACCCCTCCCTCTCCACTGCCAGGACCAGGAAAGGGGTACCTCCCTGCCCCGACCCTCCCCCAGCCAGGACACGGACCCCCACCCTCTGCCCACCCCTCCCCTCCCCCCACCCTCCTTCCTCCCCAGGCAGGATAA
>JBCAUG010729800.1:0-12068 GCA_038406175.1 Haplosyllis leylae | reverse complement strand
AAGATGAAAACACATCTTGGCTGCCCAATGTAGTCCTTTCAGAACCGCAAAAGTATGTGAGTTTTGGACATTGCGTTTGTGACAATTAACACAGTATTAAGAGCAATATGTCCATTACCTAATCATTGTGCCATTTTTGTTACCTCTAATTGTGACTTTCATAAATTGTTCTGGTTTCAATGTGTGTGTAATGGTATATGGCAAAGTGAAATTTGCTTTGTACCATTACCTATTTTTACCGCCTGCATCCGAAGGAAGAGGAAGGTGATGTTTCCACTTTGTTTGTCCGTCCATGGCCCGGTTCATGGGGGAGGGGGGGTACCCCAGTCTCTGGTCCCATGTAGTCAGGACTGCGGTACCCACCAGGACAGTTATGCGGCATGGAAGGCCTGCCTCTTATATTTATTTACACGGGACTTTCTCGTACTGCCAATTGATCATAATCATGGTGCGTATCCCAGTCAGTTCGATAACAGGTTATCTTCGTCATCATCCACAGTTGGGCAATTGTAGTAAAATATTGTTGGCTGCAAAAAAGGGACGTGATCTTGTGAATGAATATCAATAAGACGAGTAAATATTTTCCAAAGCTGAATCATTACCGCTTATCATATCTTTTGTTTTGATTTCGTGTGATAAAATTTATTTTTACAGTATTGCCAAAAATATTGGAAAATTGCAAAATTCCAAACTTACAAATGAACGTTAACTGTGTAGTGACAATAAGAATACTTAGTCCGTCAATAAGCCAGGATGGATCCGGGGAGGTGGGGGGGGGCGTGGACAGCTAGGGGCCTGGTCCCCATCCCAAGTTTTGAGGGACCAAAATTGGCCATTTTTAAACCCTGTTAAATTTTTCCCGCATATTATTTCCTTAGTATTTAACTATTTTGATAATTCAAATAAAAAAGAGTCTGACTGACTCAGACTGTGACTGCGGCAGAATGCACATTTAAGCATAGACAACCATAGTCTATAGACCAAACCCAACTCTTCGCTCCATCACCAATTTTCCTCATTGGAAAGCTGGGAACCCGCAGATCAAATTTTGGATCCGCAATTGATAAATCTGAAAGGATTCCTCACGGTGACATTATGCAGAGTAATTTGCAGAAGCACACTTATTGTCGGACTATTTTCAATTTCATAGAATTGCGATTGGTTGTTCATTCCATGGTTAGAAACTTTGGCTAAATACATAGGTTTTGAAAGATCAGAGCCAGACTGCCTTTCAAAAGGAAACCCTGCATTTGCTACTGAGACAGTATAGTCTATAGAGGAAAAGTTTTACAAATACCGTATACAGAAATAAAAACTCGGCAAGGACAGAAGATGAAAATCTGACTAAGGTAGTGTGTACCCAGAGATACTATATACCAATATAAGGTCCCACGAAGACAGTAACGGATTGAGAAGTTTGGCTGGGCGGAGGGGGGGGGGCAAATGTAGTGATCGATTTGGGTGGCAATGTTTCAGCTATATACTACCAATAGGAAGTACGTTTTCTGTGCTGTGACTGCACTTTCAAACAACCGTGGTTTTTCAATGACGCATTGACATGACATGGAAGGTGGTTGACACACTTAAACGTTTGTCTCAAAATGGCTTCCACGAACTTTACCGAAATTTTTGGTTATAAAGTCGGTTTTGTGGAAGAATTGGGGAGGGGAGCCTTTGGAACAGTTTATAAAGGCTACGCCCAAAATGACTCTCTTGTGGCAGTGAAAAGAATACGCACAGGCAGTGAGGAGGATCGGAAGAAAGCCAGCATGGAAGCCTTTAAGTTTCACTACCTCAGAGACAAAGGTCTACAAGCTAACGAACACATCATGAACATTTTTGATGTAAAGTATCAACAAAATGCGATTTACATCATCATGGAATTCTGTGAACTTGGTGACCTGAATCAGTTCTTCAGGAAACATCATGCACGGCTGAACATTGGTGCGAAGATAAATCTAATGAAACAAATAGCCAATGGAATCGCCTTCCTTCACAGCAGGGACATTGTTCACAGAGATATTAAACCAGCAAATATCCTTCTAACTTCAACATCCGATAGGTGTGCTGTTGTGAAACTGGGTGATTTTGGTTTAACTAAAATCCTGGATCCAAATTCCTTGACGTCTGCCATGAGCAGTAACGTTGGTAGTCTGGCATTCAAAGCTCCAGAATTTTTCAATGGGAGACCAGAAGACAATGGCAAAATTAGGTATCACAGGAACATAGACGTTTATGCTGCTGGACTAACATTCGCTGCAATGTTACAAGCACAACCTGAGACAAAACTCCTGCCCAAAGCGGAAGGCTCTCTCCGATCTACAGAGACTAGGATGTCTGTGGGTCTGGCAGCTCACAACAGAAGGGTGAATGGACACCCTGAAATAACTGTTGTACAGGATGACATATTTGACTGTGTATTGACTAAGTATATCAAGCACATTATCAGAGGAATGACTTGCTTATCACCTGTACATAGGTTGCCGGCTTCTGGAGTTTATGAAAAGGTATGTATTCAACATTGCTTGACTTGACTCCTCTATTTGTTACTGAGCCAGGTGCTATTCAAATTGCGACGTCTTATGCTCATAGATTTTAATTTGACTGCCTTTCCGCCTACTTTTAAGTTTCAGGGTCCATCACTTTTTTTAGAGGAATGTGGAAAGTTAACTCTGGATTTCTTCACCGACGCTGTGTGTCTTAACACCAACGGGCGTCTTGTTTACAGAGGTAAAAAGACGCGGCCTGGTAACTCTGAATATACCATCACGATGATTCAGAATCCGACCTCAGGATCAAGGACACAGAACACAGAGTGGCCAGCGAGTTGTGACCATTACCTGCCATACGGACTATTAGTAGTGTGCAAGGGGTCTGGAGCGTCAAATGAGGTTCTCCTGGCAGAAGGATGTCCACATCCCAACTGCAGGGTGATTCGTACCTATGATGTCCAGAACAGATACTGCAGTGTTGTGTACGAGAATGTGGAGCCTCACAAGATTTGCAACGGCCCAGGGAGGACCTTACTTGTTTGTGATTGGGTATCGAAAAGTGTCCTTCATCTGGTAATACCCGGAGGTCGCAGATACCTCTGCACTCACCAACTGAAACTCGACTTCTTACCTGTACAAGGCATGTGCTACTCCGACCACAGCAAAGCGCTGGTTTTCTCAAGGGTTGATGACCACACGGTCTTTGCCATCAATCTTGCAAACGGTGAGAAGCTGTGGCAGATGAATCAATACAATGGTACAATTAACCACATAGAGTTAAGGCCTGAGGACGTGTGCAGCACCCCACAAGGTTGGATTTGCGTAGCCAACAGAACGAACCTGCTGTTTCTGAGATCTTCCAACGGAGACCTGGTGTCCGTCCAACACATCACTGAAAGAGACAAACCCAATTCACGAGCCCGGCTACGCGACATGCTTGGTCTCTCCAGCGATACTGAACTTAACGCGGAATGGCCCAGTAAACGCGCTGCAGGTGTCCAGTTAAGTCCGCTTGACCAAATGGATGACGGATCGCCACAGTCAAATGCGACCTCCTCTCAAGGCTTTCACAAGGTGATGTATTGTGACAGTGACATGGGTCCAGTACTGGCTGTTCGACACGAAGAAAGGACAATAATCACCTACCGGTACAAACTGACCTTCATCCCTGACGAAAGAATTGTGCTTGATAATTGATTTCAACAGATTAGAACCACTTGAAATGATGACCTTTTACTGTAGTGGGTTCTATCTGGACAACGAAGAGAGAATTCTTGTGACCTAAGCATCTACAGTTTTATAAATTCATCAATACACAGAACAACAGCAGTAGTTGTGTCCATAAAATGTGCAACAGGCGACCAATGACAAATAACATCAGGAAGATTTGTTTGGCTATTTGATATGATCTAGCTGTATTTTCATTGAGCTCGCACAAAATTGACGATCGTAAACGGGAGGTGACTTTACAAAAGAATACAGCATGTACAATCGGACCCTTTGGCAGCTTTTCCTACATAAAAATGACCAATGAAAGAGGTTCTACGAAAAAATGGAGGGATCCAAAAGAGCAATTGATTGAGGAATTCCTCGATTCATAGACAAACAGAATTATATGAGTCTATGTGCGCAAATGTGCTTCATGATAAACATTCTAATGTATTTTCCGGTAACGGCTATCTCCACGAAAGGTTTTTATTACAAAGCTTGTACGCTGTTCCCAGCGTCAACAAAATCCAATACTCAACGTTTTGATGTGGTAAAAAATTACGTCTGAATCCTAATTTCTGTACAATTATATATTGTGTATTATTTCGCAGTGCATTTTTAGTATTAGTGTATGTAGTCATAAAAGTTGTAATAGGAAAAGTATAGTTCAGTGTAATTAATTGCAATTATTTTTCATGGATTTGTTTTCATGGATTATGTAAGGAATAGTGTAAGAAATACTCTACTGTAAACTTCAAATGAGATAAAAACATTGTGACCGACCACTAGCTGCCCAATGTAGTCCTCTCAGAACCACAAAAGTATGTAAGCTTTAGACATTGCGTTTGTGAACAATAACACACTAAAAAGAACAAAATGTTCATCATTGCGTCATAGTTGTTACCTCTTATCGTGAATTTCATAAATTGCTCTTGCTTGACTGTGCATGTGATAGAGTGAAGTTTGCTTTGTTGTTACCTATTTTACTGCTAATTGATTATAATTGTGGTGCGTATCCAAGTCAGTTTGATAACAAGGTTATCTTCGCCATCCTTGTTTGTTCTCGTTGTCGAGGCTTATTTCGTAAATACTCATTGCATGGCCAAACTTTTTGTATATTTTCTTCAGACATGAATACCGTAATTACAGTAAATTTAAATTCTGCATAATATTCAGAAACAAGAAAGGCATTGTCTGTTGCTATCAAGTAACCTATCAAATTGACATATATGTACACATAGTACTATTAGTAGTAATAAACAACCAAGAACATTGCTTCTTCGGGCTCGTGTGTTTTTTTTTCATTCACACGTGGTCAGCTTCAATGAACTGAGAGCACACAATAACACAGTCCTATTAATTTACAAAAGTTTTTCAAACTAAGTCAAGACTATTAACGCCAATATGATTAAACACTAATTAACCCCGCTTTGTGTAAATGTACCGATTGAACAATGTGCGTAGATTTATATAAAATGAACATTTAAAGTACTATAAGTTAGAAACAATAAATCAATAATAAAAATCCACAGATGAAATTCCCAAATAAGTTTTCTGACCGTGTTAAAAATATTAATGAAGCTGTATCTTTTGCCAAAAACGTTTCATTTAGTAACAGCAACGACAATAAATAGGTAATTGCATTTAAGAACATGAATTTGCACACTATTATTTTGAAAAGACGGAAGCAAGTTATGAAAAAGTGGAATGCACTTATCAGGGGAAACGAAAAACCTATGTTTGTTGTGCACACATAGTGATAGAACTGTTCCAATAAACTGCTGCAAAGCTGGAAAAAAATCGCTCAGTGTCTGTGCTGGCGGACGGACAGGGGTGGAAATTACACAAAAACATGTCACATGTCATTGTGTAACACAAATAAAACCATTCCACATGATCACTGACAAATAAACCTACAGATGTAAAAAATAGTTTTCAAATGCATCCGCAATGTATAGCCTTAGTTCCGAAAGGTTCCTTTAACATTTATCCACAGCAAGAAAAGGTATTTCGTCTTGTATAAGATTTCCTTATCTAAAAAAATGAGCTCATCTTTGAAAGAATTAATCTTTCGTGGTTAAAAGTTGACGTCTATGCAAACGCTATTACATTATCAGGATGGCTACTCCTCAGAGCGGAACCATGGCGGTAGTCTTTGGCTACAAAATTGATTTGATGAAAGAACTGGGAAGAGGAACTTTCGGAACAGTTTATAAAGGCTACGGTGAAAATAATTCTATTGTAGCTGTGAAAAAAATTCACACAGAAACCAAAGAGGATCAGCGAAACGCAAGTAGGGAAGCCTGGAAATTCCACTCCCTAAAAGACCGGCTCTCACAAAGGAACGATCATATTACTGCCATTTATGATGTCAAGTATCTGGAAAATGCAATCTGGATCGCAATGGAATTCTGCGACCTCGGCGACCTGAATCAGTTCTTCAGGAAGTACTGTTCATCGCTGAACACCAATGTGAAAGTGAAGCTCATGAAACAAATCATGGCTGGGATCGCCTTTCTGCATGGCAAAGATATTGTTCACAGAGACATCAAACCTGGAAACATCCTACTGACTTCCACACCTGGGCGACACGTAGTGGTTAAGTTAGGTGACTTTGGGTTGTCAAAAATTCTTGATCCAGATTCCCAAACTTCGACCATGAGCAGTAATGTTGGGACTCTCATGTTCAAAGCGCCAGAATTCTGGTTTCAAAAACCTGGTGATAAGATCAGGTATCACCGTAACGTCGACGTTTATGCTGCTGGTCTGACATTCACCGCCATGATGCAAGCTGAACCCAACCGCAATCTCATACCGAAAGCTGAAGGGCCAGTGCAACCCACAGAGTTAGCCATGCCCATCGGTCTTATTGCTTACAACAGAATTGTCTACCAACAGGAGGACATAACAGTGTTGGAGGATAGAGTTTCTGATAGCAAAGTGGTGAAGAGGGTTAAGGAAGTTATCCGAGAGATGACCCATATCTCACCATCACGACGACTGGCAGCCTTACAGGTGATTGAAAAGGTAGGTCGAGTTGTTTTCCTCGTTTTAAAGTTAAAGTGAAACCTAAAGTGAAACAATATAAATATTAATAACGTATTCCAGAGTACTGTAATTGTGAATTCTTTGTTGTGATTGAAAGATTCATAAATCTTTCTTTTGATTTCCCTACTTAAAGCTACAGGAGCCCTTGATTTCGCAGCAGTGTGCTTTTAGCCAGGGGTTGCCCACTGATCCCGTGTGTCTGCTGCATGGTCATCCCTTCTGCCGTAGTTTCGTCCATTCCACATACTCCATAACCACTTACAATGAAGAGGCGGGATATCTGGTCAAGTGGCACACGAATTGTGAACACTACCTTCCGCATGGCTTGCTGAAAACGTACAAGGTGCCCGGCTCGTGTGGCGGGGATCACCTCGCGGAAGGCTGCGCAATCTGTGGCGTGATTCGCAGCTACGACCCGAGGACGGGAAAGTCAAAAGTCGTTTTCAAGGATGTTAAACCCTACATGATGTGCGACGGCCCCGAGAACGGTTTCCTGGTCTACGACTTAAAAACAGGAAGTCTAATCCAACTGGCGGTCAGTAACGATGATCATAAAGGTAATTTGAAATCAACACAGAAGATAGCGGTAGATTTAGTGCCATTTCAAGGTATGTGTTTCTCCGACCTGAGTAAGGCCGTAGTCCTTTCGAATATCCACAACAACCAAGTCAGCGCTGTCAACCTAGAGAATGGCCACACAATGTGGCAAATCATCGAATTCATCCGTCTTGGGCAGAGAAAAAAACTGGACCCCAAAGATATTTGCAGCACACCAAATGGATGGATCTACGTTGCCAATGGAGAAAACATCCTAATTCTGGATGCCTTCAATGGAGATCCAGTCCGAATAATGGATGACCCAAACATGCAAATCAACTTTCTTGTCAGTGATTCTGCGATCAACTCTCATGTCACTGATTCCGGGATCAACTCTCATGTCACTGATTCCCCAAGTGCTACACCTGCTAAAGGATTCCACAAGGTGCTCTGTTACGACAATGGAAGCTCGCACGTGCTGGCTCTACAGAGAGACGATACGATTCTCACTTACGATGCGACGTTTCTTCCTGCTGGACACATTGTGCTAAAAAACTGACAATAACTGCCATCTTTTCATTGCTAACTGACACATTGTCATTGCTGAAATGGTTTTGCTTTACACTGCCAAGAAGCGTTTAACGTATGGTGCCGTATGGTAAGCTAAAGATAACAAGAACAAAAAAATATCCAACTTTGTTTACTTTCACTGAGTTCATCGGATATAATGTTTTTAACTGTTTACAGTGCTGCCACAAATTTGTGTTTGAATGTTTATCGTGACTTCATTTTGATCGTATAAATTTTAAATACTAAACTGGCCTTTCAGCAGTTCAAGCCCTTATCTTAAATTAATGATAAAAGCTCAATTCCAAACTGGGTGAGTTCTTCCGACGTGATTCAAGATTGCATGCGATTCACAAAATGTTCTATGCCGTGATTATCGATTCTAATCGAAATAAAAAACTGTGTTCTATGCCTAATGTACAACACAGCACAAATTTTTTCCGCTTGTTTTCTTTTTTCTTATGTGTTTTCTTGATGTACACACCCATGCTTGTCACCATAAATGGTGAACTGCCATAAATGGCAGAACTGCGATGTCTGTTTAATTAACATAACTTTTCAGTCTTTGACCAACCCCTTGTCCGAAAACTGTACCATTTGCAGACAGATTCAGACCACTTTAACACTACGAAATTTGCACAATTTTGTCTAACTAGCAGCTCAATTTGTTAAAGAGCCTAAATTTTACAGTTTTGGAAAGAAGTGAGACTGACATCCCAAATAGGCATTCGTCTCTCCTAAACTAAATCTTGGATCTGTCATTAGTGTTTATGTGCAATGTGTAAGACTTTCGAAAGGCATTTCCTTGTACCTTGTAGTAGAACCAGTTACTTATGTGATAGTTATTTGTGTACATACAAAAACCACGTGGTGAGTAACACGTGCTCATCATCACGAGGGGCGTGTCTACCAAATACTGTTCTTCTATTGGCTGACTGAAGCTGTTACATCCACAAATGTGAAGGACACAGAGGTATGAGGAAAGCATAGATCTATATAAATTCAACAATTTGGAGAGGTCAACACGGATACGATTTTGTTTGGACCAGGCATGATTATCAGTAGTTTCTGGTTGGAACAGCACCAAGTCTTAAGTGACTAGTTTTGCAACTTGGAAACTTTACTTGATTGAAATCTTAGCTTGCCAAACAGCACAAAGTATGCTGCCAAAATAAGTACCACTAGGATGTGGCTCCATCTGAAAGTGTGTGTGAGATCAAAACCATGGCCTTGACTTAGTGTGGACTGGTACTGATTTGTTTATCAAACAAAGCTACCGGTACTTGTCAAAGCATTGTGAACAAGGAACTGTATTCGGAATTTTCAACAGATACAGGTAGAACACATACACACATTTATCTCCATTGAATTTCCTCAATCGACGTTATCCCTTTCTGATGGCAGGTTGTTGGTGGCTGACTTTGTTTGACAGATAGCCTTATTATTAGTGTGTTTGTCTAGTAAAAACATAAACTATGTTCTTGCTTTCGTCATGAATGTTAATGGATCAAGCCAAATTTTTGGTCACAAGATCGAACCTTGGAGTGAATTAGGCTGAGGAGCATTTGGCCCAGTTTACCATCAAGATGGCTGCCTCCGCAAATGGTACAACCGAAGTTTTCGGCTACAAAATCGATTTTATGAACGAATTAGGACGAGGATCATTTGGAACAGTTTACAAAGGTTATGGTGAAAACAATTCCATTGTCGCCCTGAAGAAAATCTGCACAGGAACCAAAACAAATCGAGAGAATGCCAGCAGGGAAGCCCTAAAATTTCAGTACATGAAAGATCATCTTCTACAGACAAATGATCACATCACCAGAATCTATGATGTCAAATATTTGCAACATGCTGTGTGGATCCTCATGGAATTCTGCGACCTTGGTGACCTGAATCAGTTCTTCAAGGGTTATTATTCACAGCTGACGTTTGAGGTGATGGTGAAACTAACGAAACAAATCATGAATGGAATCGCCTTTCTACATGATAGGAATATTGTCCATAGAGACGTCAAGCCTGGAAACATTCTACTAGCATCAATGCCTCGACAGAATGTTGTGGTGAAATTGGGAGATTTTGGGTTGTCCAAAATCCTTGATCCAGATTCTCTGACCTCAGCCATGAGTAGTAACGTCGGGACTTTGTCATTTAAAGCCCCTGAATTTTGGAATACCAGACCAGATGCAGATGGTACAGAAACGTAGATGTGTACGCTGCGGGTCTTGCATTTTCCGCCATGCTGCAAGCTCAACCTGGACGAACTTTGGTGCCCAAAGCTGAAGGCTCTCTACAATCTGCAGAAGCTGTGATGCCAGTTGGTCTAGCTGCTCATAATAGATTGGTCAACAGACAGCCTGACATAGTCATTGTAAAGGATAAAGAAACAGATACCAATGGACTGAGGAAAGTTAAGGAGTTGATCCGAGGAATGACCCACATATCCGAACGTGATAGATTTTCTGCATCAAAAGTGATAAAGAAGGTACCTCGGACTGAAATTTCTTTTGTTGATTCATTTCTAGTTTCCCCAAGCACTTCAAGATCTGTAACTATTCATATGGTTTAAGCTAAATACCTTTCACTGTTCGGTCACCTGTTTTTCATCATGCAATTTAAAGTGCCAATATCAATATTCAGAATCACTCTTTGTATTCATTTCAGTTCGAAGAACCACTATTAAGCAGACATTCGACGACAACAGTTGATCCCTTCAGCGATGCCATCTGCTTTGTTAACGGCCATCTGGTCTACCGTGGAACAAATACGAATTTTAGACACACTATCACGGTGAATGGTAACAACTCACAATTACAAACCGAATGGGAAACAGCTTGTGACCATTATCTACCCTACGGCCTCTTAACAGCTTGTAGACCGACTGGGGCGTCATCGGATGAAGAGCTTCTCGCAGAAGGATGTCCTCATCCCAACTGCCAGGTGATTCGCATTTATGATCTTAGTACGGGAGATTTTCAAACAGTCTACGACAATGTGGAGCCTCACAAGATGTGTACTGGAGCAGAAAATACTGTATTGGTTTGCGACTGGAAAACAAACAGTATTCTTGTGTTAGTGCCAGCAGATGGTCTATTCCGATGTATCCACAAGTTAGACCTCCACCCACATTTTCTACCTGTGCAGGGGATGTGTTACTCAAGCCTTTGTGATGCAGTAGTCCTTTCAAAATTTGACGAGAAACAAGTCCTAGCCATAAAACTTGAAACTGGTGAGACATTGTGGCAAATCACAGAATTTGCTGACCTTGTTGATTGGATAGAGTTGCAACCGGAAGATGTGTGCAGCACCCCAAACGGCTGGATCTGCGTCGCCAACAGGGCAAATGTATTAGTCCTAAACGCTTTCGACGGAGCTATGGTTTCATTCTTAGATGTAGCAAATGCAATGTACATGGACATACCAAATGTGAATTCATTGGAGATGGAGGCCTTGGAAATGCTTCCCGATGACATGAACGAAGAAATATCGTCATTTCCACAAATGCCAATGTCAAGAGATCCAGCACCACATGGCACACCTTTAAACACAACCCAAAATCCAATCACATATTTTGCGAGCGAATCAAGTTCCTCGACCAACAAATTGAGTGCAACAAGTCAGAATGACGTCATTTCACTGTACCAATGTGTCCACAAGATAATGTGGTGTGAACGTGAACACAAGGTAGCTGTTCGGCAAGGGGAACAGACAATCATTACTTGCAATGTTACGTTACTTCCAACAGGAAATGTGGTCATTGACACCGAACAATGAATTATTGATCAGCTACAAAATAGAAACAATGAACTGAAACGTAGTGGAGGAATTTAACTGGTGGCTGTTGACAACCACAAGATCACATTTTAGCGATGATGATTAACAGTAATAACCTGATTTGCTATCGAAACGAATATTTACTTAGTATTTTTGCAGCAACATTTCGGGAAAAAACTAGAATTCTGCGCATTGTATTGTGTAAATAAACCGGCAATAAAATTAATAAGATAACTGTTATCTACCTGCATTTTTTCATGATAGATTTTACATTTTATTATTGATTTTGCGTAGACACTGGGAAGTGGCTCCATCTTCAAACAATACGCTTGGTTGGATTAAACCATGACGCCTTGTATTAACAGAGATATACTCATGGTTCCAATAAGTGGAACCAATGTTGGAACCAGTATGTTGGAACCAATGTTTAAGTTGTCAAAA
>JBCAUG010729789.1:0-12070 GCA_038406175.1 Haplosyllis leylae | reverse complement strand
TGGGAAGTGTCCCAAATTGCCAATTCGAAGTTGCCAGTCATGATTGCATAAGGTGGTTTAAGTGTAAACTTAAACCAGCTAAAAAGGAGAACACGCAACGGATGGTAATAGATGTGAAATTGTGACTAATGTGGGAAGGTGGAAAGTTTCATGGGTACCCTTGTACTCTTGTGCCCACTTTCATCTGTTTTTATGCCTAGTTTTGTTGCACTAAGAAAATTTAAATTTTGTACCTTGTTTGCTTACAAGTGTCCTTGTGCTGTTGTAACAACTAATATGTGCCCTTTTACCCAGTTTTCTTGTGCCCTCGTGCTCTTGCACCTTGTCTTTCAACACCCTTGCACTCACTTTTCTGTGCTCAAACATCCTGTTTTCTAGTACCTAAACGATCTTGTGCTCACTTTTGTGTGCTCTAACACCCTGTCTTCTTTTGCCTTTGTAGTCTTGAGCCCACTTGCGTGGGCTTGCACCCAGTTTTCTTGTGCTCTTGTACCCTCTTTCATGTGCCCTTGTGGGCTGTTTTCCTTAGATTTCTACAGCCTTGTACTCTTGTGCCCACCCTTGCAGCCAGTTTTGTTGTGCCCTTATGCTCTTGCACCCACTTTTGTTTATTATTTTATTTTTGATTATTGCATGAAGGGGTAATTTCTCTAGGTATCACCAGAGCTCTATCTACAATCACAGAAAAGGAAATGGTATTCATAAAAGCGCATTTGCACTAAGCAACAGTGACGATGACAAAGTGGATTTTATTTTGCCATGATGAATGGGTTGTTGCATGGCTATTCACACTTGGTGAAGGTGACAAAATTATCAAAAAAATTGTCATCACAAATGGGTGCAACACCTATTCGGGATGACATTGTTGTTTTTTAGTGTCATTGGCACTGGTTAAAATATTTTGTCACCTTTTCAGCTGCTTTGTTCACATATTTGTTATGTCCTGGGCATCTTGTAAAAATTTCCCATGCATAATTTGTTGTAACTCTTTTAATGATAGATATATTTTCATCAAACTCTCAAGTGTTGTTACCATTAAAATGACCTTCAATAATAACTTCAAAAAGATATATGTCACCAGGCAAAATTTCATAGTTGTGTGATGGAGTGCACCACTGCAACATGTTGTAAAATGTGAAAGAACCTATTTGTGGCAACTAATTCATGCAAGCCTCTTAAAAGAGAATTTGAATTGATTGATCCCACACAATATTATATTTGCCCCAGAAACTCACCCCTGGCAGCCCCTAGGTAAATATTTTCTTATTTTTGCATTGGATCCCCTCAGACTATCTTTAACTTGACCTCTCATATTATTTGTGACCTCACAACCTCACAACCTATTAACAACACTTTTAAATTGGGCCTGAAATGATGAAAAATTCACAACTTTTTGAGTTTGATATCAATTCACCAGAGATTTGTCAATCACAAAATTCTTGAAATGTATACTACATTTCTGCTGTAATTATGCATAATTTTTCCACCCTAATCATATATTTCTGACAAAAAAGAGACAAAAACATTACATTGGATATAACAACAAGAGCACCTAAAATGCTATCTAGAGAAAAACAAACCTAAATGTCATCACATAATAAAATCACCGTCGTCAAGCGTGAACAAAATCCACTTTGTCTTCATAAATCTACTTTGCAGCTGTCGTTTAGTGCGAACAAACCCTAAGACCTTGCCATCTACCCAAAATGTTGTAGCAAACCATTAAAGCGACTCTAAACGAGACACCAATTATTGATTTCTATCCAGGATGAAGTGATGTATAAACACAAAAAGTGATTAAAAATATTAGCTTTCATTCAAATGCATCGAACCTCCTTAACTCAGGTAAGCTGAATCTATGTTGGAAATGCATGTTTTTTTGTGAAACTTGATGTGGTTGCTTTTATTTTTGTATTGTTCTCAAGATGGGTTAACTTCCCAAGAAAGTCACAACGTTTTGTTGGCGTTGTTGTATTCAAAATTAGGTACAGTTATCAGTCATATATATCAATCTAAATTCAAAGTACCGTGGTAAATATGAATTTCCATTAAACTGATTCAGCTAGTAACTATTTCCTATTTGTTTACATTGGAAGTCGCACAAAATAGCCAACTTTGTGTATTACGGGAAAACTCGAATCCTTACATTCATCTTGTGCAACGTGTGAACATTTCTCTCAAGTTATTTTCTTATCCATTGGATGTTTAAAAGTAGATAATTAATAATATTTAATGCAAGGAACTAAATGCAACCATTTTTCTCCTTATTTGTATTTCATGTGAAAAATGTAAATAATCTAGTTTTTCACGATACCCATTTCTGACAGATCTGACAGATCTGGAAGTAGATTTCTACTCCTTGCCGTTGTTTGTGTTAATTATCAAATAATGTACCCACAATCTAGCAAGTACTGGAAATATTAAGTAACCCTTTCCTTTAAATTCTAAATTGTAACAGTTCTTAAAAATGGCATTTTATTTCTGTCAGATCCGAAGGATCTATCAGATTTCCTTATTGTGAAAACCCGAATGCTCAGAGCAAAAATGCCCACGATTAATTAACACATGTAGAAACATTACAGAAAAACTTACCAGTAATGTGCAGAGAATGGCCAGTGGTCAGCAATGACGTACGGATACACCCTGCACGGAACGCCATAAAGTAATCACAGAAATTAAACAGAACGCAAATTACCTGATTTAGTCCAATTTTGATACTCTTCTTACTTCGTATCTGTGTATATAATCCTACCAACACCCAGTACTATTACAAATTTTCACCACGACATAATAGACTTAGTAGTCAGTGGTCATGGCACAGTGGCCATTGCATAAATAGGTGCCAAGACGTTCTTTTAGGAAGTGGATGAATAGAAGAGTCCACGCATGGTTTCCCAAAAATTGGGCTACTTTCAGTCGTGGCCATTGCCTCGAACTATAAACGACATTTTTCTCAGAAAGTATTCATGAAAGACAAGCATATTAAAGAAGTTACTGTGTACACTTAACCAAGTGAGAATCAGACATCTAAGATTGGACAAATCCTTGAAAATTCGCATGGATTGCATCTCAGGGAGCCTATTTGGAACTCACTCGAGTCCATCGAACAGGTGAGCGACGTTCAATTCCTTGTTGACTAACTAACCAGTTTTTGGGACTTTTGACTCGGAATCCTGTGCTAATGGAGCATGTAAATATCCTTTGTTTGCTACACTCGTGAGGGTATCGCACATCAAAAGAATTTCATTGATCATAAAAAAAGACAGGAAGAACATCTTATTTACTAAACTGTACTCAAAGACCATAAGTAAGACTGCTTGTAGATGTGATTTTATTTTCATGACCATAAATTTCCTATTGACTCTCACAAACTTGCAAATATGCTGTATTTTTAAATGAAATTGACGCTGCTTCAATTTTACAAGGACCTTGTTACATCAAAAGAAGTCGTCCATAAAGAAATTTATCCCTAGTGCAAAAATCGGGTTTATCTAATCCACCGAAAGCCACTATTTAGAATTGAAATTGTCACAACGAGTTTCAAGGCTAAATATTGACTTTTAATACCTAAGCAAACCCCAAATGAGAAAAATAGCCCTGTAGCGGGTAGAGGTGGTTTAAGTAATGTGTCAAAAATGTGTCAAAATGTCAAAAGATATCAAATTGTCAAAAATATGTTAAATGTCAAAAGTCAAACAGCTGGACTAGGAAGGAGGTTCAGAATAACTTGACGCAATAAGTTCACACATAAGGAGGTCAATTTTGATGTTACATACCAAAATTGGCAGAAAACACATATATTTTATGAACATTTTGGATTTTTTTTAAAAATGGTATGACCGATTTTCTGAAAGGGTCTTTTTCGGAAAGGTACTCAAATGGAAATAGCAAATTAATGACAAAACCCAAAAATTCAAAACACTCATAAAAAGGGTAAAACATTTTAAAATGATTAATCAATTTTACAATTAAAATAGGCTAGTGGTTGTAGACAGTCACTTAATTTTCTCGATTTACCTATTGAATTTCTGAAGTAATATTGTTTACAGTAATTTTGTTCATTAGTGCTGATGAGAAATGTGAGAAAGTATCAAGTGTTCTGGAAGTCTTTGTTATTAGAAATGAAGAGAAAAGTCTTGCTTGTTTAGGACCGGCTTTTATTTTGTTACAAAGGGGAACGCAAAAAAACGGATGTGCAAAACCCACGTACGTCATTCACAACATATTGCATGTCGAATTCTGTCACACTGCTGACGTCTTTCACTCTGAGCTGAGGTGAGAAAATGTGATACTTGTCTGTATGGTGAAACATATTTCAGCTTGAGCACGGATACATGTAAAAGAAGAAGGGGAGTATTTTAATAATATTCTCTACTTCGTCCACCGTTGTTCTGGTTTTTAAATCCACAGTTAAATTCCTTACTTGCAAAAGTTTTAACAATATGAGTGTTTTCTCCCTTGAGTGTCTGTTGCCCTTATCTTTGCATCTGTATGATTTAGTTTGGAGATGTTAATATGCAAGATTGGACTTTCCGAAGCCATATAAGGTCACTATAAAATTAAATCCTTTTGAAAATTACAACGTTTCCTAAAAGGAATCCCTCCAAATTCCTGGTCTAATTTTTACACTTTCCCTTTTATTATTGGAAATAATTCTTGGAAGAGAAAAGACTCAAATATTATGCGGTTTGTAGTTAATTATATGGACCCTAAAGTGAGAAAGGATTCTTTTGGAGACATTAATCTTGATGAAACCCAATTTCATCTCAACTCGGAAACTGGAATTGCAATTGTAAGCGATACTTCTGCTTTCCCTTTTTAAGATAGACATCAAAGAATCTACCCTTTCTGTTAGGAGCTTCAAGTTTTTACTGGGCTAGGATAGTTTGTGTCAAAAACATTTCATTTGCAGTCGTCTACATAACATAAAAAGTCATTACTCCCTGTGTGAATAATAATTTTGCATGCATTTTACAGTGAAAACACTTACTTGCTGAAGGCGGACTTCGTTCAGCGTAAATTGCTGGCTAGTAGAGACAGGTTATTGTTGGTTATTAGGACCATCCTATTGCTACCTTGTAGAATAAGTTTATTCATCTGTTGAGAGGGATGACGAATGTTGGAATGGGGTGAAATCCTGATTTTATGTAAATACTCCATGTTAACCATACCACTCCATATCAGAATACATACTTGTTTATCACGGTATAAATTAATTTCACGTTGATAATCATTTGCTATTTATCTAAATGTACGTTTTACTTGCCATTATAATCCGTAGAGGCATGACATCTTCAAGATTGGAGACCATCTAACACAGAAATTTGATCAATCTCTCCGAAAAACCATACCTGGCACGCAATGATCTGTGGACCGACCTGAGTTGAACTGAGGCAGGACAACTTAAGGTATAGATGTATGCATTTACTCCATGCAAAACAAGAAAACTCTCATGCCAAGACTATATACATTGGTTGTATGGTCTTTTTACGCGGCACGGTTTTGGAATTTGGCGATATCTTAAATTTAGAGATTTTGATCATAAATGATAAAATTCCAATTTAGTAAAATGGGGGAAATCCCTGCAATTAATCTAGAATCCTGGAACAATTTGCCAACTAGAGATGTTTGTCAAAATCTAATCCTCATTAGTCTTCGCTCGATGAGGATTAGTCTTCGCTCGGAGACTATCTGTGATGCACACAGAGGAGAACAATGTCAAAAGTTTTAAATTCACCTCTAACTTTCACCAGATGTCTCACACACCACCACCATCACCACTCCTACCCCCCCCCCCCGTCCAGAAAATTTGGCTGTTTAATTGTTTGTTTTGATAGACATGTAAATTGTACGAAAACTCAGATGGCACAGTACCTCAAAAATAGCACGAAATAAATTCCACACTAATAAGAAAAAGTCTATAAGTGCAACAACAAAAGCTAGGTAACGCCCCCCCCCTCCCCGCTTAGCAAACATTTGGGATATTGGGATGGTGGCAGTTTTAGACTCAGCAACAAAAGTTAGGTCAACACCCCCCACTCACTGACCTATTGTGACTCAGTGTGCTAGTGCAGAGACTATGCTGTACACCGATAGGTTACCATCTTGTTGGTCTCTGTTTTGAGATGAGAATGCAACCTAGTCAGTTGAAGCCTTGTCACAATAAAATGAGCGAATAAAGCTTCACTGGTGACAACCTCAATTCCAAAATTTACTAGCAGTGGCGTGCCATTTACAGGGGTTGCAAGCATGACCCATTGCAAAGATGATTGTATGAGAGCAGGCATTGCAAACACCATCATTGCACTCACAAAAATGTACTTAAATAAATAAGTACATTAATGTTTCATTAAAGTTTCTTGCAATCATCTTTTCAATTTCTTTGCAATATTAATCTCAAATAATAGATTTGTTTGGCTTTATTGCAAAATGTTAATACGTTCTAAGATATTGGTAAGATTTGTTCAAATTTTTCACCTTCATTGAAGCATACGAAATATATTTGAAATAGTGAAATTTCTACCACATCAGAACATTTTGGAAGATTTACCTCTGCATTTTTTTCTAATCTAAAAAATTGCTCATTTGAAAAATGCTAAATATTCCTTATAGCTTTTACGTTTATTCATATAGGGCTTATTTGGCCAAAATTTTATGGTTGACATTTATTCAGCTGTTATTTGGATGCAAATGAAAATTTTCTTTCAGATCCTCCATAGATGTCATTGTGCTTTTCGTTCTTCGCACTCATTATAGTTTCTTGAACTGGGTTAGAATGTTTGACAATAATCTAGCTAAAAAGACATTCAATCAACAAGACAAGTCGTTGCTGAGTCACCAACACAAGGTATACCAAAGGTTCTAATCAAAACAGTTTTACCGTTTCAAATAATGAACACCCATTGGCTTTCAGAAAGAGTAACAATCGGAAACCGAAGCCATACGGTATGTTAATAGAGACAGAGATCCTAAAAAGTGTCAGGGTTGCGGGTACTTTTAATTTTGTGAGCAGAACTTTGTTTAATAAATATGTATTGATAGATATTTTTTCTCAATTTTAGAATTAAATTAATTAAATTGGTCAGATTAGTCCTTGTCAACTGTCTTAACAGACCACCTCTTGATATCAAGGTTGCTAGCTTCTGTTGAACTGTGTGTCCTGACAATTAAAATCTTCAGACTCACGTCTGACGGCACATGACTGGTCTTGTTTCCCTTTTTTTTTGCCGCCGGCGTACGTATTGCGACGGGAGGTCATGTTTTCAAGGTATCTGTCCGTCCAATGGGGGGGGGGGGCGAGGGGGTACCCCCTAGACAAGACAGGGTACGCCTCTTGTGGTGCGCAGGAGGATTTTCTTTTTGTGATTGTCTAAATTCTGGGGCAATTGTTGGCTGCATGGCTTACAATGTCGGAGCTCTCAAGTTTACCACTATTGGTTTCAATATATATGGAAGAAAAAATACCATAAAATCGTCAATTACTGTGGAAAAAATGATACGAAATAATGCAAAAAGTGAGTGCTACAAAAGTAGTCCAATCGTGCTGTCCCAGAGTACGGACATCTGTGTAACACAATTTGTTGGGGATTCAAAGAACAATCCCTTCTCAGTTTTCATATTAACATTTTGTCACTAAAGGATAACTGGAGCACTTTTGTTCGAATGTTTTCTCCGACCTTCACATTTATTTTAGTACTTATACAATATACACTGGACAAAATACCGATGGCCATGTGCGTAGTTTCGTAGAAGCCTAAAGCTATGTCTGTTCAAGCTGTATAATAAGGAATCCTTTCTAACTTTGTTGAATTTTGATCTGAGAGAGAAAAAGATTGACCGTAAACAAGCATGAGGAATGGATTCATTTGTGATCAGCAATAGATGTATCACTGGCATCAATGGCACTCACTGCTCTGATAATACTAGTTTGTCAAAAAGCGTGGAAACTTAGACTGGTGCATATTATTAATTTCCTAAGGATTGCCGCAAAATCCACGCAATTTACACCAAACTGGACTCAACATTCTTTTCTAAACGTAGTGCAATTACGTATTTTCAACAGAAAATAAGTTGCAATTAAGTACATGTTTAGAAAGGCATTAGGAAATAAGAACTACCAATTGAAGTTTTTTGTTGTGCCATTACGAAACATGGTGTAGCAGTAATTCTTTATCCTGATACCTTGATATATTTCTGTAACATGATGCATTAACAAGCATATGGAGGACTGGAGGAATTTCTCTAAGAAACAGCTTCGCGAGACTATTTACAAATGTTTCTTTTTCTTGTTCGTAGCAAGAGTGAGAGAATGCTTACTTTCCAAATCTTATTACCTATGGTTCTGTGGTGTGAGCAATTAAGTAATGCAGACAGGCGACGCCTGATGTTTCATTGATTACGCAGAGTCCACCAGAGAATCGAACTTATTGCACTTCTTCATTTACACGCAAATAAGATTTGTCATTACGTCTCTACAACTGTGTCAGAGACTTGTACTTTTGGCTATTTTCTTGCCTACAATTCATACCCGATAGTATGCCTAGAGCAGCTTCGTCGCCACTGAATTTGATCTCAGCCAAATTTGTTGTGGCTAATTATTGGCAGTTTTCAAAAATGGAATGAACTGGCTGCCACGTCAGCTCCCAACACGATGATAAAGAATTTTCATTTTATCAGTATCGAGAAACCCTGCAGGGCAAGTTAGAGTTTATTCAACATTACGGATCCACGCATGTGTGTACATCTTTAATTTATCAAAAATCGGAAATTTCAGGAAATTCAAAGAAACAAAGAAACAAAAAAATCCCGGAACTTCTACTTGGCGTATTTGAGTGTAACTGGTACAATTTATTGGTGGCAACTTTAAATAGCCCATATTTGAATATGAAATCAGTCATAAGGATAGCAACGTGAAGGACATGATAATAAGTTGACATGTAATGTCTAAAGATGATAAGGTAAGATTTTTGTAATCTAATCAGTAAGTTTTTATTCATGAACAACGTTAGATGTTCCAATACCTTAATTTGTTTTGCATTTGTTCTTATTTCTCTTTTTGGTGAAATCTGTGGATTTCAATTGTTTGGAGAGTCAAGAAGTAAAATAGGGTTTCATTGATTTTTAACTGGTGAAAAGAGCAATTACACGTGAGTGATTTTTACTAAAACTGTAGTTCATAATAAAAATCGTGCATAGATGACAAGAAATGATGAAATGCTAAAAAGATACAAGAAACATGTTTGTCCAATATAAATGGATCATTTTTCGTTTTTGAAATTCATGTTCAAGATTTAGATTAAATTGTATTAAATGATTTGTTATATTTACTGATAATATTCACCAAAGAAGACATCTTTTGAATTTCGATAGTGTAAATCAAAGGTCCTTTTGCTAACTCATCAAAAAGATCAAAAAGATCTGAACCTTTTGCTGAATACTTGGGGATATAGTCTTCTTGAAATTATATTTCTTAAAAATATAGGTGAATGAAAGAAAGGTTGGAAGAGTATTACACATACGTTTTCTCTCCTTATAAAGGTTTTACACACAATTTGAGCTTCTCCAAACATTAATCTATATGGAAGAGTTCTGTGTTCATTTAAATAGTCTTTTATCCACACCATGAAAGACTTTCTTAATCAGTCAATTTAGATGTTTTAAAGTTGAAATGCGTGGGCAATATTTCTTCAGGTGTTTTTACAAACACACGAAATTGGCAATACTGGCATCAGAAGCTTTCTCACATGAAACCAATCTTTATGTATATATTGGAGTTTTTTCCGTAATTGGCTTTAAATTCTGTAGATTCTACGGAATCACGAGAGAACTAAAAGAAAATCGAGCAGCAAAATATTACCTCCAAAGTGAACCCAGACACTGACTTTGCTCTGACTTTCATGTCCTGCATATTACCACTGAGCTAATTCCCCTATTTGCTGGAAGCCTCCACCCTTTAGATCTTTATGTAGTCATGCTCTATTGATTCCAAAAAAATCTAAGTCCTAGAATCTAAATCTACAGAATCTATAGAATCTAACGCCAATTACGGAAAAACTCGATTGTTCCTTGATTCTTGAATGTAGATGATTTAGGTAGATTACAGCATGACTATTTAATGACCTTTAAGTCTCAAACTTACAAGCTAATGCAAACTTAATTCAGAAAGGAGGGAATCACATGAATAGGAGGGGTCCCAGGTTTAATTCTCGCTGCAGGTACTATTTTATTGCCGACTTTTTTATCTACGAAGATAAGCCTTTGATGCCAATGTTGTCAATTTCGTGTAGTGTGTGAAAAAACACGATTGTGATGGTAGAATCGACAACAAATATTTGCAGTCTATGTTTATGTATATTTAGAGTTTAAACCTATCCTATTTAGATACTCTGGAACGAAATATAATTAATGTCCACTACTATTTTAAATGGCTTATTTTTTGTGTTGTCATTTTAGACATGATTCACCACAATTTAGAAGCCAAGGTAGGTATGGGTTGCTCAGTATAGCTTCATACCTGCACTGTGCAAGCTACAGGCCCTATAAAAAGAGAATCTTTTCGTATACCCTCGCGGTCATGCATGTAAATAATGTTTGAGTAAAACTGGTACTCTGGTTACATGATAAAAACACCTATTATGGGCCCAAAAAGAGAAACAAGACTAGGCGTACACTGGTGGGTCAACCATTTACTGTCTTTTTCTTTAAAGGAAAAATTCTTGGGTATTTTCATCCCATAGACCAAAATCAATTATGGACATGAGTCACTGAGAATCACAGCATAAACATATGAAGTTTAGGGACTTAACATTACAGCTACACAATAAATTCTAAAATAAGTATACCCTGGGGTACATTTTTATCATAGACAGGTAGGATGGGTCCCACACTCTTCTTCTATTCTGTTACAAATAACTGCTTTCGTACTCAGAGTTGACATGTGACGTATTGGAAGGTCAAGGGCTCATTTGCTTACAACCCAGATACTAGCTTCCCTCCATCATATTTGAAAATCATTGAGCCCATCAGCGACAAAAATATGAAATCCATCGTCTTGGAAATCTTCTTCTTCTGCTGGATATATATACACAAGGGAGGACTCAATACATGAGAACAAATTGGTAATCACATCACATTCTGCATAAGAAATGGAAAATGAAACATGGATAAGAATAGAATCCTTGTGGGAAAATTCATGTTCATGGACAATCTCTACTATCCAAATCACCTCACCACTGCAAAATCTTTGTGTCTAAAGGTAACCAAATGATCATCTCAATTTGGACAGAACAGAGAACTCTATACCAGACAATGAGTTCCCATGACATTTTGTAAAACATGACATTGTTATGTTCGGAGTGATCTCCATGTTTGCTTTTTGAGTTTGCGGGTTCTCCATGTTGTCAAATTAATGTAGAAGTCTAACGGTTATGCTAAACTTGAAATTTCGGTGATTTCAGAAAATGGACGTTATATATGATAAGTTTTTACAAGACACATGGCGTAATTAAGGCGATGTCCATTTTAATCTTTATGGCCTCTCTGAGGACAGCTAAGTGACTGAATGCTCCTGACAGCTGTTTCGTTTTGGACTTTTCTAATTCATTTCCTTATTTGAAAGAATGAATCAAAAGCAAGTTAAGAATTTGCAAAAATAATAGTGTCATTTTTGCCGCAATACATGATTCCTTGCCAACTTTCTATCTGGCATACATTTGTTTCTTAAGTCTGGTGGCCATGCATGTCTTTAAACAAGCCTCTTCGGAGACTTTTTGACTTTTGGATTTGATATGAATTTCATTAATTCTATGCAGGATAACAAAATATAGGCATTAGTAAATTAATTGTTTTTAATCATTCTATTTACTTTAAACTTAGTTTACTATTGAATTGGATTAGTGTAACAGGTTGCGAATAAACTATTGCGAATTCTGAGAAGAGGAGAATTAACCGCGACTGTATTTGGCTTCCGTTGGGCCAGAGAGTGACAATCCGTACCTCAGAGATCTCCTCAGACTTTCCCACCAAAATCTATGCAAGGATCATGCATGGATCACGTTCTGATCACGTGAAG
>JBCAUG010729778.1:0-12070 GCA_038406175.1 Haplosyllis leylae | reverse complement strand
TGAGATCCTCGTGGGGCTCTCAACCTAGATGTGCAAGATGTGTATGCGAATGGCTGCACCGTAAGTGGGACGGTGCATGTACCTTCCCACGAAATGCTCCTTGAATGTGTTGCCAGGTGGAAATTCCTAGGAAAGCAACATCGAAGAGAATCTTCACTCCTCCTCAGTAAACGGTGTAATTTAATTTGACTAATCACGATAACAGTGGCGGATTCAAGGGGGCGTCAGAGACACCCACCCCATCAGGGTCTAACTCGCTTCACTGTGTGAAGGGCATAGGGCCTGTCAATACTGGGAGTACACAAAAGTACAAATTATATAGGTACTAGTTACATTCTTATCTCTGATAAGCCAATCACAGCTTCTTGCGATTAAATCATCCGTACATGAAGCTTCTAGCCAATCACGGTACAACCCTGTACGGTACGAGAGAAGGTCATGAGTTCCCTTGTGTCTGTCATTCTGTTTTTGGGGAGGGGGCGGGGTGTTCCCTGGTGTCTGTCATTCTATTTTTGGGGATGCGGTCGGGTGTTCCCTGGTGTCTGTCATTCTGTTCTTGGGGAGGCGGTGGGGTGTTCCCTGGTGTCTGTCATTCTGTTTTTGGGGAGGGGGTGGGGTGTTCCCTGGTGTCTGTCATTCTGTTTTTTGGGAGGGGGTGGGGTGTTCCCTGGTGTCTGTCATCCTGTTTTTGGGGAGCGGGTGGGGTGTTCCTTGGTGTCTGTCATTCTGTTCTTGGGGAGGGGGTGAGGTGTCAGTTCAACTTGAAGCATGAGATACCTGAACTACTCTCTCCTCATCCTCTTATATGGGATGACCCTACTCCATTTGAGTTTTTTCGAAAGTCTTTACGGTAATTACAGTTTTTGGTCAACTAAAGTTGGTACACTAAAATTAGTACTGCTGAATTATTGGTAATGCTACTGTAAGTGGGCCAACTATTTTCAGTGCTGCAACTATAATTGGCATTATCATTGTTGGTGAACTGATTTTAGTTGCAAACTAATTTCAGTTTTTGGGGAGGGAGTTGGGTGTTCCCTGCTGTCTGTCATTCTGTTTTTGGGGAGGGGTGGGGTGTTCCCTGGTGTCTGTTATTCTGTTTTTGGGGAAGGGTGGGATGTTGCCTGGTGTCTGTCATTCTGTTTTTGGGGAGGGGGTGGGGTGTTCCCTGGTGTCTGTCATTCGGTTTTTGGGGAGGTGGTGGGGTGTTCCCTGGTGTCTGTCATTCTGTTTTTGGGGAGTGGGTGGGATGTTCCCTTGTATCTGTCATTCTATTTATCGGGAGGTGGTGGGGTGTTCCTTTGTGTCTGTCATTCTGTTTTTGGAGAGCAGGTGGGGTGTTCCCTCATGTCTGTCATTCTGTTTTTGGGGAAGGGGTGGGCTGGGGTGTCAGTCATTCTGTTCTTGGGGAGTGGGTTGGGTGTTAGTTCAACTTGAATCATGATATACATGAACTACTCTCTCCACATCCTCTTATATGGGATGACCCTACCCATTTCAGTTTTTTCAAAAGTCTTTACAATAATTACAGTTTTTGGTCAACGAAAGTTGGTACACTAAAAGTAGTATTGCTGAATTAATGGTAATGCTACTGTAAATGTCCATCATTCTGTTTTTAGGGAGGGGCTGGGGTGTTCCCTGGTGTCTGTCATCCTGTTTTTGGGAAGGAGGTGGCATGTTCCTTGGTGTCTGTCATTCCGCTTTTAGGGAGGGGGTGGGGTGATCCTTGGTGTCTGTCATTCTGTTTTTGGGGAGGGGTGGGGTGTTCCTTTGTATCTGTCATCCTGTTTTTAGGGAGGGGTGGGGTGTTCCCTTGTGTCTGTCATTCTGTTCTTGGGAGGGAGTGGGGTGTCAGTTCACCTTGAACCATGAGATACCTGAACTACTCTCTCCTCATCCTCTTATACTGGATGACCCTACCCATTTGAGTTTTTTCAAAAGTCTTTACAGTAATTGCAGTTTTTGGTCAATTTAAATTGGTACACTAAAAGTAGTACTGCTGAATTAATGGTAACGCTACTGTAAATGGGCCAATTATTTTCAGTACTGCAACTATAATTGCCATTATCATTGTTGGTGAACTGATTTTAGTTCCAAACTAATTTCAGTTTACCAACTATTTTCAATTGTACCAGCATTGATTTGTGAAATTAGAGTAATTACTGTAAAACTTTTGAAAAACTCGTCTGTAGACATTATTTCATGGTAACTCAGAAATTATATCTTTTACAGAGTAATGTCTAATAGTCTGGTTTTTTCTCAATCAGGTTGTGCAACCAGAAATTGTATGGATTGTATGACACTAGAGAAGAGGCTTAAAATATTCATTAGTGTTGAATTTTTTTGTAGCTGCATATGATCAAGATAAACAAAGATGAGTAGATGAGTCAAGCTTCAAATTTGTTCCCCAGTGGACCCAAGTGAAATGCACAGCTAAATACTAAAAACCAAACAGATGTGCTGTTTTGCTTGACATTGACTACATGGAAGAGTTTACATTTGCAGAGGAATAAATAAATAAACAGATAAATAAATTTGCAATAAAAAGAGGTATTTGTAAGTTTCCATATCTTTTCTTGTCTATTGTAAAACCAGAATCAATGTCTGCCCAACAATGTTTCTACTGAATCTGACAAGTTATTTGCTGAGGCACGTGGTCATCTTATGCCCTCTCACAGGCAGGGAAATAGAAATGTGTGTTCAGAATTGGTTATGGGGCTCTAGAAGATGTCATTTTTCTGGAGAACAATAACAAATTCAAAACTATTTGGTACTTTACATCTAGTTATTATAAATTGTTTATTTATTTGTGTATCTTACAACACAATTAGATGACCCTTTGACAAGAGGGCAGTTTAGATGCAAAGCATAAAATAAAATAAGTTGAAAAACCAACATCTGTGTTCCATATCCTTTTGATATTTTCATGTAGTATTTCTTATTACTTTTACATTTGAAACATATTGAAAATTGTAATTAGAATCACTTACATCCAAATACTTTCTTCTGCAGCAATGCTACAAATTGGTGTTAACTTGTGATCATTTTTGTGTCACCTATGGTTCTTGTTATTCCCCTATCTAAAATTTTGTGTATTACTTTAGACATCTTCAAATTGACCTTGCATTTTTTAATGATTTTTTTCATTCATATTAGAGTGAGTGCAAAACAACACATGGTCTAGTGGGCTGAATTTTTCTTTATTTGAGATCAAAATATAGATATGTATTTGACATTAAAAGTTATAGTTGTGAGCTGAATTTATTGATATAACCTTATAATGTTAAACAAAATACAGATATATGTGTCTGACATTAACAGTCATAGTAGTGAGCTGAATTTTTTATTTGATTTATTAACCTACCATGAGAAATATGAATTTTTTGGTAATATTTTTGTTAGATTTGATTAGTTGATTTTTATGTGACACAGTGTAAATTGCTGGTGAACAGAACCTTCAAGGCTGGGTCCTTCACAAATGTGAGGTCTATTTGTTGTATGTATGACGGGAGAATTGTCATTTGACACAATTACGTAGAACTGCTCATACACATTCTGCAATAAATAGTTTAACAGAAGATCAACCTTTGCTTGTGACATTGTAGGATCCTTTGAGAGATCATCAGTAATCAGAGGTTATTTGTCCAAGCTGTACACATTCTCAGATCCTCTGAAAGCCACTGATTACTACTTTCTACCAGAACATTTCCAGTACCTTTTCAAGAGATTGCAACATGAAAAAACTTATGAAAATGTGGATTTTCAAGGTGATGAAAAGGTTTTGAAAAAAATTTTCAATACCAAAAATTATACATTACTTGTCTATTGATTTTTAATGCGTGGAATACCTTGCAGATCAGCACACTGGTAATAGGAAGAAGTCTGGATGGTTATACTATGAGGATTTTAAAATTTTCAGTACAGACTTTCCAATTGCCATGCTACTCAATGGCTTCATAATTTTGGATGGGGAGGGCCAGTGCCAGCCCCTACAACTAAATGAATGTTATGACTCCTCTCTCCTCAATTGGTCTTTATTCAGTGAAAAATTCTGTCCAGAATCTGTTCTTTTTGCTTGTTGTCTCTGCTCCTATGAATGTACTGGCCTTCCAGGACCAGCTCACCCTACCACTGTGAAATATTCTGTCCAGAAGCTGTTGTTTCGTATAGGAGTTTGGAGACAAAAGAACTTGAAAACTCCAATGATGCTTGATCGTAGTTCTAATAATCCAAATATCAGGCAGTAAAAGTTTCACCAAGTGGCTCGTTGGTGAGAAGGGTGCAAAAGGTGCAAAGGCAATTATGAACTAGGTTTTTGGGTCCCCACCACACTAGGTCATAAAATGTTCGATTACATCATGTTATCTTGAGGTGTCCCCACCACCTCCATGTACAGCCATCACCGTAAATGACTAAGTGACTCTGTCACTGAGCCGCAAAAGGCCTTCCTACATCCGAAAATTTCAGGGCAAAAACTGCCAATCAACCACTAAGGTGACTCTAACGAGCCACCAATTAAAAAAATGTTGACTGAATTTGTACGAAATGACTTTTGAGATAATGATTAAGAGGGACAGACGAGAGCATACGTACACCGGCGTGAGAGGTGAAATTCTTGGACCGTCGCAAGATGAATTATATTTGAGCACCTGGACTTAAATTTTTATGGTAAAAGTTCAAAATTTAGAATTAGGACCACTCTACTTATTATATCTGTGGAACTTTTTTTTCTTTGTTACATTAAGACTTATAATTGTTCATTCAAACAGATACATTAATTTTTGAACTTTTTAATAAGTCTACAAACAAGAAAGGCACATGGCTTTGTGAAAAGCTGCTTTGATGTGTAAAAATTGAGCTTCTAAACTTTGTGTGCAGTTTCCAGAAAGGAGAATATGACATGAAGAGGTTCCAAGTGAATGAGGCAAATTTTGAGGCTACATATGATGAGTCTCAAAAACTCCAAAAAATCAGTATTCCAGTAACTTTGGTACTTTTCATGTTTGACTTCAAAATTGGTCCCATTATCTTCCAATTTAAAAAAAACAAACAGTTCTGTCGAAGTAATTTTTACAGGTGCAGTAACAGAGAAAACCTATCCAAACACACTGATTGAAGCATACCTTATGCAGAAAATGACATCAGTGCAAGGTCTTTCTGCAATATCACAATGAACAAAAAAATTCTAGTACCAGAGAAACATGCATTTTTCAATTCTGTTTATTGTTTGGATTAAGATGAATTGATTTACAAACAAAAATTTTAAAAGTCATAATCGATAAAATTATGTTGTGCAGAAGAAAATTAAGTTACTATTTAATTTGTTTTAGAGATGATAAATTTCTTTTAAGAGAAATTAGTCTGTTTGGCAGATACTGCTTTGTGTAACATTCATCACTCCATTATGGTCTTAATTTGATCAAATAGATAGATGAAATTTTTTAATACATTCAATGACAAAGAAAACTTTACTAATAAGCCATTGGGTAAAATGGTTGCTTCCAGGTCTGCAATACCCAATCACAATGATTAAACAATAATTTCTGGTTCTGAAAAAGGTACAAAAGGTGTGTCCCATACCAGATGAAGATAACTCGTGGAAACATCCAGAGAACATTGCACAGCAGCAGGATAAGCTATTGGTTATGTATGTTTAAGTATATTTGTATTTGCATTTCTTATTTTTATTAACACCTTTTTAAAGTTTAGACATTGATCCACAGAAATGTCACCAATTTCAATCTTTATTAGGGATATCCAGGATGCATCCTCAACTTGAGAGATTGCAGGGGCTCTCAGCTTTTACCTGAGGGAGTGACAACAGAAATATGTATCTTAGTTTATGCACTGGGCATTGACCAATCCCTCCCTCATTACAGTCTACTACCAGAGATATCTTTTCATCATTCATTAGGTCCAATAAATGAATAGAAACCCATGAACATCTGCTGTCATTCCCTGAAATAAGAAGCCCTAATCCTAACCCTAGCCCTGCTAACTGGAGGTTGTACAACTAAAAAGAATAAATAAAGACTAATATTATTCACCAGGTGGTCTATATCACTCATTTGAGGTTCTGATTGGTAGAAATCAATCACGTGAGTGGTCAATAATACAGTATATTGACCAGGGTAAAGTGTTATGGACCAGGATAAAGTGTTATGGACCAGGACCTGGTCAATAACACTTTACCCTGGTCAATATACTGTATTATTGACCAGTCATATATTTAATAATATAACAAATATTAATTGGTTTGTTATGGGCTATATGAACTAAATATTGACTATCAACCTGATATGGACCATTGCTATCGCTTGGTCCATATCAGGTCTTGGTCAATATTGGTTCATATAGACCTACAAACCAATTAATATTTGCTAAATATTTCTCACACAATTAAGAAATGTTATATCAATCAAGGTAATAATGCAAAAAGAGGTTATCAAGCAAAGTATTGTTTAATTTCTTCTTTAAGAAAGAAAATTAAAATATTAGTTTATATTAAATACATGTTTAACATTTGACAAAGTAAATCAAATTTATTTATATCAAAGTTAAAAAATGTTGAAATTCAAAACCAAATAAAGTTAAAGATTTTTAAGCAATATGTAAATTAAAGTCCTATTGATAAGAAAACTACTTTAGAAAGAAGTACTGGATTCAGTCAACATCTTTGTGGAAGTATAAGATGCTTTGAAAATACTTGATTTCAAATGCCAGAAGAAATGTCTATTCCTGTGTGCAGCAGAAGGGTTAATAAAACTGTCAGACTGCACATCCACATTACCTTGTCAGGTCAAAGATTGGTCTAAATTTGATCAAATAAATTCTTCTGAATTGCAATCTATGGTAATACTGAGTATTTTGTTACATTTGTTGACATCTTGGGTAGTTTTAATTATCAGTGACTCATAGAGTTAAACTTTGATAATGGATGTGCAATAAAAAAGACCAAAGCTAGATTAATTGACATTTTTTACTGTAATAATCGTTTCAATTCTTTCAACAACAAACATAAAATATCACCACCTTCAATAAAGTAATAAAAAGTAATGTGATGTGACAAAAATGTTTAGAATAGGATATGGGACATTGAAACATGGAATGAGCAGTGGCAGGAAGGCAGAAAAGTCACACAGAGCAAAGTCTAACAACAACTTTTTTCAAATGTATTGGAGACTCTTTTGAGAGTATTGTAGTAGTGGTCATTTTCCAATTTTTAAAATCCAATTTTCATGCACTTGAAATAATTGGAATGCTCTTGATCTCTAGTTTGTTTCTTAACAAAGAAACAGCAAATGAAAGATACAGTTTTGTTTCTTGGGTCATTTGCAGTGCTCTTTAGTCTGATTTCCAAATGCCACACGTGTCTTACTGTTTCAACAGGAGGCTCCATTTACTTAAATATCTAAGTTTTTGTGAGACATTATGGGATTTTATAGATATTGTAAGATTTCACCAAAATATTTCTATTTTAAAAAACAAAGCTGAGAGAAGCAGCTCTGCCAAAAAAAAAAACAAGTCTAGACATTAGAAACATATTTTTATAGGTCCTTGCAGACATAATGGAACTTTAGAGAATGGTGAAGTGGAAATTGAATATCTCCCAGCCATAACAAAGAGAGAGCAGGCAAAGTCAAGTGATGGAACATATGCATTTCTTGTTGCATTGACGTTTGACTGTAACCCTAGATACCATGTAGATGGACCTAGAAGAGTGAGTTGTACAATGGAAGGAATATCGGAGCAATATCTATTCCCAAATAGGCCAGGGCAAAAAACATATCCTCCAGGCATACCCACACATTGCATTCCAGGTACAAATATTACTCTTCACAACCTAACCCTAAGCCAACAAACAGAGTACTGTCATAAAGAAGTTTGAGAGCTTAAAGAGAATGGGGAGTTTTCATGATAGGCAAATCTGACAGAAATAAAATGCAATTTTCAAGAATTTAGAATTTAATTGTAAAGGTTATTCAATATGTCCAGTACCTGTTATGGTTGGTAAAGTGTTAAATAATTAACAAAAACAACAGCAAGGAGGAGAAATCCATTTCAAAATCTGATAGATCTGTCAGAAATGTGTATCATGAAAAACTAGAATTTTCTACTTTTATCAGGTCATTTGAAGGTTGTTAACCAGGCATCCAGAGACATCACTGTAGAATTAAAGGACTACAATGTCTCATACAGGAGAATCAGTTTGGCAGATTACATGTTTGCAACCTATTTTCAAGTAACTGTTGTCTGCTACAATCCAAATCACAGTCAATTATAGAAATCCAATACAATATTCCTTTCACTATTGGTGGTACTTGTTTGTGGGCCAGCACTTCCTTAAAAAACACATTTATTATTGGCCACTTCATGTTGCAGAAACAAGTGCAGACTTGTCCTCAATAAAAATTATATTCAAATTTCAAATCAATTTCAACTAATTTGTTCTTGTAAAAAGTTTGTATTCACTAACAATTAGGTATTATGATTTCCAAATCCCATGAAAATTGTGTATTTTAAGTAAAGTGGAAATTTTCACTGCATGGTTGCACCATGACTCAGTCATGTGGTAAAGTAGAGAAACAAGTGCAAAACTCACCAGACTTTATGTGCAAAGCATAAAGTCATTTGGAACCAAGTCTCAGCATTATTTTGTTTGAAAATAAATAATAAAAAGTTATTAACAAAAGCTGAATTTGGATCAAAATTTTAAAAAAGTGCAAATGTTTTGAGTAATAATTAAACATAAGTGATAGTCTATGAACCTTTCATGATTCTTCTGGATGCCAAAAGAGGGAAAATCCCAGTTTTTATGGTATTACTATTTGCTTTTTCATCCATTTATTTTGCCAAAACATATATAACTTATAGAAAAAAATATTTTCAGTTGTTTGTCCAGAGAAAAAGAGGATTCCAGATAATGATGGAACAAATCATGTACACCATGGACCATTAGGAGAGTACAGTGTGGACAGTCTTCTTGGAGTTGTTTGTAATGATAACTATTACATATCCGAAGGGCCACCACAAACTGGTGTAATCTCTCCTAAATCTAGGCTATCCCATTGCCGAGAGGCTAAAAATGAAACTGGATATTGGACTACAGGAAACCCAACATGTGTTCCAAGTAATAAAAATAATGTACCATCTTGTCAGACTAAATTCTGTACATGTAATTGATACAAAAAGCATGCAAAGAAATTCTTAAAAAGTCCTTTAACAAGACAAGGTAAGGTAAAGTTGCCTTGGATTACTTTAATTGTTAGCTATTTCTTTCATAATTTAGGATCCCTTGATTGCTTGATAATTACATATACAGAACTTGAATCTTACCATATCATAGGATAAAAGTTGCAAAGAAAGATGAATCATTTTTCTTATTTTTCAAAACTAAAAGCTGATAATGAAAGATTATTCCATCCTAATCAATGCCAACAACATTTTTTAAAAATTATTCTGAATATTACTGAAATCAAGAGTATATTAATTCTTTTTCATTTTTGTAGTCTTATGTCCTCCATCACCTGCACCAGGAAATGGCAAAACAGATCATCGTGCCACCAAGATAAATGGTGGCTATCCAGTTGGTACAGTTGTTCTCTTTAAATGCAATGGCGCTCATGAGATTGAAGCACCCTGGAGAGCATTCTGTTTGAATACCTCAACATGGACCAATGGTCCTCCAAAATGCAGTAATCATTCATTATTAATACAAAACACAGTGTCTTGTGTGTTAACAAAGTGAACAATTTTTTACAAAATTGACATTAAAGGTGTAACAAATTTCTCACCAAAATTAAAGTTATATATATAGTTAATATAATTTAACCTTCTCAACAAGTATTTTAGTAGTTTGCTACACATAATCCTACCTAGTGCTGCCCTCTACTGTGCACAACTATTTCAATCATGTCAGTCGAAAATCAGATTTTTAAAATTTTTTGCATTTGTTTATATTGATAGACCTTGTTTTGCTCATCAAACTCAAATCATTTGAATTTTTGATATATATATATATAAAAAATCATTATACAGAGGTCCCAGTATTCAATTGTTTTCCATCCTTGGCCAAAATCAAGCTTGAAAATGGAGAAACAGTAACAATGTCTAAGCTGAAAGAAGGAGATAAAGTTCAAACAGGTAATAGTTAGCCTATATCAAAGTATATAATTTAAATCTTGTTAAATCATAATTTGCTCCTGTAATTCCTAATTTTAGAGCTATAATATTAGTTATTTTACAGTTTCATCTCATGGGATAATAAAATACATTTTAATGTGAGAGCATTTTTGGAGAAAGATAGTAGTGCAATGACAAAATACTTGTCCATCATTACATCTTGCAATAAAACTCTTACTTTGTCACCAAATCATCTTGTTTATGCTAGAAAGAGTAACAGTGGTAAATTCTATCCTATGTAAGTTTTGATTCACATCACAAGATGTTTTTATAGATTTCAATGTAAAGTGATGAAACAATACATGTTTATCATTCCTTGAAAAGCAACTATAGGATCATGTGGTCTAAAACATTTAATGTGGTAAACAGTTATTTCATGAGCTAAACACAAAATAATTAGCTTGTTAAATCTATTACAGAATATATATTTTGACATTCATTTAATAAATGCTAAAACATTTTCATTAATTTTTTTCCTTTTAGATATGCAGATCAGGTATATGTTGGTGATGAGGTGTTAACTGAAAAAAATGATGAAGTTATGCCTGCAAAGGTTGCTGGTATTTCCATTTTGTTTCTACAAGGTAATGAATGAAAAGTACTGTTTGTTTTGTATTTGTGCAATTCCTTATTTTTGACACAGAATGAAATGTTCAAATTTATAACTACTTGACAATTTTTTAAAAAATATATATCATAATTATTAACTGAAAGAACCAATGGATAACAGAAATGACACATTATTTTTATACAGGTGCATATGTCCCTTTGACAAGAGAAGGCAACATTATTGTTGATGAAATATTAGCATCTTGCTATCCTTCCTCTTTTGATCATCACTTGGCTCACTTAATGGCAACTCCAATGAGATGGTTTCCAAATATCATAAAGATAATATTTGGAGAAGAGGAGGAAATTTCTGCTTTCATCCAATTGAATGAAAAATTAGGAATGTGGATATTGCCACAGTGGCAGCTCTGGGGGTAACAAAACCTCAATAATTGGGATGTCATGCCCAGATTACTGTAGTTTAATTTGTAGTTTTTCCAACATCTGTCAATTGATCTAGGGCTAAGATTTTTAAGTGGCAATTTGAAAATTCAGTTTTATTGACAACTGTTTGAACTTTGGCTGTTTATTTTATGCTGTACTTTTGTCTCTAATGCAAATAAATCTTGGGAAAAAAAGAACATTTAGCATTTCTGTGTTCTTTTTTAGTTTTTCTAATTAAAAAAACATTTTCAGATGATATGATCAGGTAAAAAGCACACAAATACCACACGTTGCCCTTGGTTGCTCTCCATTCATTCACTCACTTGAGCAACAATCCCACACCCCTGTCTCCAAAAATCATTACTGAATTTCTTTATGTTGCCGGTGTAGTATTGTTTACTGACCAACCACCCCTATTCTAAGTGGGCATCTTCCTGAAAATAACACGCCCTCCCTTTACCTTAGGGCCAGAGGTGCAACTCTGCTGGTTGCCCCCTTTACACTTGAGCCCTCAGCTGAAAGCACCATTTCCCCTCCTACCTTCTCCCCTGATAAAAATGTTTTCAATTAAATATGAAAAAAATTCTATAAAAAGCATAGAAATTCATCATATTAAATTTATTTTATTATTTAAATAAGTTTCTATTTGATTAAATATAATAAAATATAAAACATTATGACTGTCACCAATATTTACACTTGCTTGGTTTGTGTAGTAAAACTCAACCTCAGTCAGAATTGAGTGTCCACCAGGTCAGTGAGGAGAGCAAGAGTTGTTTAATCTCAAGGGGTGACAGCAGTTGTTCATGAGTGATAGTTCATGCACTGGACCTATTTGTGAAGGAGGAGCTGCTGACTGTACTACTGGGTGAGGGGGTAGACTTCTGAGGGGGTGGCT
>JBCAUG010729767.1:0-12071 GCA_038406175.1 Haplosyllis leylae | reverse complement strand
TCCATCTCCAATCAGAGATGTGTAGTATTCAGCAACTGCACAGAGAGTCGGCACAGGAGTACTATCAGTGCCTGGTACGGCTGCAGGTAGCAATACAGGATAAGTTCCCTGGCTGGCTCAACGAGTTAGAGTTGGAGAGGACCGCCCAGGAGGTGTTTTATAACGGACTCTGGGACGAGTTCAAGCCCATGATCTCCCACCTGCTCGACAATCCTGGTATCACGGTAACTGACCTAGTGGAGGCAGTGCGCCAGATCGAGGCAACCCAGGAGTGCTGGCAGATACTCCGCCAGGACACTTTCACCTGCTATCCGGCTTCTACATCTGCCGGATACCAAAAGCCCAGTTACCAGAAGGACCTGAAACCAGTGAAGGCCGGGGTCATCAATGTGAAGCCGACGAAATATGAAGAGGAGGTGGACGTGAGTGCCAACAAAATGGCCACGTACTCGGACGAGGAGAAGGAGGAGTGGAAAGACGGCTATTATGTCTGCGCCATCCAGCAGGCCGAAGAGGCTCAAAACTTCTTCGGCACCTGCTATAATTGCCATGAGCCAGAGCACCATTGGCGGGATTGTCCCCAGCCTTTAAGGGCAGGGCTCCAGGAGATCAAGGACTGGATCGGCAAGGAAGCCGACCGGTTAAACCTGTTCGGGGATGGCAGAGCGAAGGGAGGCTGCGTCCCCCAGAAGGGTCAAAGAGGGGCCATGCTGGGAGCACTGGCGAAGCCCCAGAAATAAACCAACCCCCAAAATCTCCCTACTGGAATGATGACCAGAGGTTGAGGTGACTCAGCCCCATGAATCTGGGTTATGCCTACATTGATGGGACCAGGACACGGGTATTAATCAACAATGGCTCACAGATCAACTCTATCATGCCGGTGTATGCCAAGTCCCAAGGACTGGCAGTCGGCCCATTGGAAGAATTGGCCAGCGACCCTTCGGGGAAGTCTATCCTGGGAATCGGAGGGGTACGTACCGGCATGATCGGCTATGTAACCTTCTGCATGCAAATTGAAGGGGTCCCAAGCTATGACAGGGAGCAAGTGGCCCTGGTTATTGAGGATACAAGCCGCTTCAGCCATAAGGTGCTGGTGATCTTGGGAACACCAATACTGCACCGGGTGGTGTGCAGGATGAAAGAGTCCGAGATGGAGAATGCGCCACCAGAATGGCAGCAGGCCCGGGTCAGCTACGAGATCGCCAACCGGTTATACTCATACCGGGCCACGTACCAGAAGGAAGCAACCTATCCCACTAACACTAACCAGGACCCTACTGATATTGATGAGATCTTGAAGTTAAACAAACCAGTTGTGGTGCCGGCTTTCGGTTCAGAAATTGTTCACGGTATGATGGCCGAGACTATGATGATGGGTAGCAAGTTGAAAGTGATGACACAAGCCCCGTACCCTGAGGATGATGCAAAGCTGCCAGTAGGATTGTACGTTCTCTGGACCTACACTGAAATGAAGGACGGCAGCCGGAACATTGGCGTTGTCCTACAAAACGGGACTAGCCGGCCTATCCGACTATCCGGCAGAAGGGTAATAGTCAGGGTCGTAGCCGCTAATTTGGTGCCAGATGCAGAACCCTCTCCTGCTTTCATGCATAAGCTCAACGAGGATGAGGAGGCCGAAGCACCAAAACTGACAATACCTGAGCACCAGCAAAAGTTGATGGAGATCCTAGAGCAAGACGGGGGGGTTGGACGCATTGAAAGAGTGGCCGGCAGAGGAAGCCAAGAAGGCACGCCAGCTATTAATGGAGCTTCACCACATCTTCCCCCTTAATAAGAACCAGATGGGTTGTACCGACACTACTGAACATGTCATTTAGCTCACTAAGAGTGAGCCATTCAAGGAGCAATTCCAGTGCATAGCACCTCCCCTAGTGAACGAGGTGAGGGAGCATCTCCAGGAGATGCTGGACAGTGGTGCTATCTGGCCGTCTAATTCACCCTGGTGTAATGCTGTGGTGCTGGTTAGGAAGAAGGACGGGACCTTGAGGTTCTGTATCGACTTCTGCCGGCTGAACGAAAGGACTAAGAAAGACTCTTTCCCCATGCCGAAAATGATCGACATGATGGAGACGATGGTTGGTGCTCGATTCTTCTCCTCAATGGACCTCAAGTCAGGTTTTTGGCAGGTGAAGATGGATGAGGAGTCCCGGGCTTATACAGCTTTCACCATCAGCAGCTTAAGTGTTTATGAGTTCCTTAGGATGCCGTTTGGCTTGTGCAATGTGCTGGTGATGTTTCAAAGGTTGATGCAAAATTGCCTCGGCGAGTTGAACCTCACGTACATCCTCATCTATTTGGACGATGTGATTGTGTTCTCGAAGACTGAGCATGAGCATCTGACCCGGCTACGAGCAGTACTGGAGCGTTTCCATGAGCATGGCCTGAAGCTGAAACCTGCCAAGTGTGAGTTCTTCCACAAGGAAATCTCGTATTTGGGGCATCAGGTGTCAGCTGAGGGTATGCAGCTGGGGACCCTGAATCTCAGGGATAGCTGAGATGGCACCACTGACAATGGTTACCGGTATTTGCTGCTTCCTTGGAGTGGTGGGGTTCTACCGCCAGTTTATTAGGGGTTTTGCCAATATAGCCCGACCTCTACAAGATCTAACGGTGGGCGAACATAGCCAATTGAAGAACCAGCCAGTACAGCTCACAACCGAGGCCCTGAAGGCATTTCACACCTTGAAGTTGAAGTGTATGGCCCAGCCAGTATTGGCTTTTGCCGATTTTGAGAAACCATTCCTTCTGGAGACCGATGCTTCCAGCGACAGCCTCAGCACCATCTTATCACAGAAGCAGGATGATGGGAAGTACCATCCGGTAGCATTTGCCAGCCGGAGTCTAAAGGAGTCAGAGGAGAAATACCACTCTTCTAAGTTGGAGTTTCTTGCTCTTAAGTGGGTGGTGGTGGACCAGTTCCGGGAGTACTTGCAGTACAAACCACTCCTGGTGTGCACCGACAACAATCCTCTGACTTACATTATGTCTTCGCCGAATTTGGACGCCACCGGCCATAGGTGGGTGGCAGTGCTGGCTAACTTCCACATGTCCATAGAGTACATAAGGGGTGCCAACAACAAGGTTGCCGATTTCCTTAGCTGGGTCACTGACCAGCTGGATGAGGACAGTGTCAGGGAACTGATAGAATGTGCGAAGATGGGTGCCAAAGTCCGACGGGCAGAAGAGGATGACCCATGGATTGTCCAGGAAGATGCCTGGTTAGATAATGAGGTTATCCTACATGCCAGGGCCACTTTGGCCCATAAGCTGGTGTTTAAAAACATCGCTGACCGGCATTGGGTGTTGGCTCAAAAGGCGGATCCCGTTATCTGCCACGTGCAAGGGTGGCTTAGCCAGCCGAAAGAAAATAATCAGACTCGGAGTACCTCACCGGCTGGGTGTCTGATGTCAACCGGCTAGCTTATGTGAGAGTACAGAAAGACCTGGTGATGTCACATAACTTGCTGTATGTGGCAACCAAAGCGCCGGGTACCGACGAACGTCTGTTGACTTTTGTCATCCCGGCTAGGAAGAGACAGGCGGTGATAGATGGTTGTCATTGGGAGGCCGGTCATCAGGGAAGAGATCGGATGCCTGGCATGGGCCGGTGAACAATTATGGCAGTAGCCGGCTGTGAACGCTGTAAATGCTATGAGTCTAGGCCAGTAATCCCCAAGATGGTAACAATCTACACTAGTGAGCTGCTTGACTTGGTGCACATTGATTTCATCAACATGGAAACTACAGTCCACTTACGAAAGAAACCGGTGGTCAAGAAGGTCCTTGTAGTGATTGACCACTTCACGTGATTCGTCCGTGCTTTTGTAACGACAGACCGGAAAGCTGAAACAGTGGCACAGATGCTGTATGACCACTACTTCTCTGTGTTTGGGTTTCCACACCAGCTAATGTCGGATCAAGCACCTGAGCTCATGGGAGAAGTAATTATGGCCCTGTGCAACATTCTACACATCAAGAAAATACAAATGACGGCTTACCATCCACAATCTAACAGTGCCGTCGAGAGAGCCCATCAAACCCTGATAAGGATGATTGCGAAACTCGACCCAGGGAGAAAACACCGGTGGCTGGATCATATTTCGGCGATTTGTCACGCATACAATTCGACGAGGAGCCAGGTAACGGCTATTCTCCACATTTCCTCATGTTTGGACGCTGGCCAAGAATAGCTGTTGATCTTCTCTTCCTAACAAGACAGCAGAGAGAAGTCAAGGGTGTGGACCGGTACGTCACATCACTGTATGAGCACTTAAAGAGTGCCATTGCTAAAGCTAAAACCACGGCAGACAAAGAAGCCGCTAGGTTTAAATGGATCTATGACAAACGCTCTGGAGCTATTGAACTCCACCCAAGTGACAAGGTGTTGATTAGACTGGACGCCTTCACAGGTGCTAGTAGGAAACTGAAGAACGGATGGGGTGACCAACTGCATACAGTGGTTCGCCACGTGGCGGACGGCGTTCCGATGTATGTGGTGCGGAACGACAGAAATGAGCATGATGAGAAGACACTCCACAGGGCACACCTACTGTTATGGATAGCGGGTCTGCCGGACCGGGATGATAATGTCCATGTACATGTGGCTATTGCAACACCTGCGTCAGCCAGGACGGTAGGGGAAGGTATTGAGAAAAGGGATGAAATACCTCATGAATTGTCTTATGGCCTGTACTTAGCCGCATTCAGTACCATGATTGACCTTCCTCACCACAAGGCCGGCTGTAGGGCCGGCGCAGTACGATCGGAGGTACTGCCAAAAGGAGCTGGCTACGTAACCCCTGACGAAGAGGGCATTGACCCTCAGATGGTCAGAGATGTCGCGCCGGTGGAAGACATTCCACCGTGAGTGAGTACTCACTGGGAGAGGCCTCTTTGTTCATGTTACACCTTTAGGGGGGAAGAAGGACTGGGTAGGCATCTTTGTTTCGAACGACGATGCCGGAACACGGTGTCCACAGTGAAGTAGACTGTATACTGATATGCTGTGATACAGCCTCTACCGGGTGTGGGCCGGCGACAACCACAAGTTGACCACTACCAAGCAACCCAAATGAACACTCACTTTGAACCTTAAACCCCTGTCCAGGGCACGAGGATGCACCCTTCTCTTTCAGGGGGAAGGGATAGCCGGTGGCTATGCCATACCAGCAACGACGACGTGCCAAACTGTGGGCAAGGTTAGCCGGACCTGGAAAAATCAGTATGCCCTTAATTTTTCTGAATACGGCGCAAATTTGGGCCACAAGTTGTTTGTTATGTACGCGTTCATGTTGTTTTATGCTTTTGTTACTTTAACCGGCGCGAACTTTGAAATTAAACAAACAATTGGCTCTGTATAAATGTTTATTTTCTTTCACTTTACAATTAATGCATGATTGGCGGCAAAACTTCCGGTTAAAAACGAACTGGAATAAGACAAAAAGGCAAGAACATTCTAAAAACTGGCTAAATAATAATAAATCGAAGTACAAAGTAAACGGCTAAAACCTAAAAAATCAAAAACAAATGAATCTTCTTTGGCATGATACGTAGCCGGGAATGCCGGCAGAACAATAACACTTAACAATAGTACCTCTCTATCAGGAACAGTAAATCAGTCTGATGTAAACCTGCCTGCAGGTGGTGGGAGAAGGGAAACACAATGGAATAAATGGCAAGTCACACAGCGATTAACCACCCGTGTGCCGGCAGCCAGAAGCCCGGCTAAGAGCCAGTGACTAGGGTGGCTGATCACTTGGGATTGACGTCCTGGAAGTTGTGTGCGTCCTTTCCGTGGGTCATCATGGAAGAGGCGGTGGCTTCAATGCGGAGGCAGATGGTGCAAATGAGCGCCAACTACCAGTGTACCCGGATGTGATTGTTAATGCTGTCATGGTTGTCAGCATTATACAAGCACACCGGGCACTGGGAGCTGACCCAGACTTTTGTCGCCTTCCCCATGATCTGTGCGGTGATCTCTTACCAGCTTATCGCTTCGGGCTTATGTAACTTAGTCAGCCCGAACATTATCTGTTTGGCAGCAAGGCCAGAGAGAGGGAGAGCCACATTTCCCTTATAGTTGATGAACACCCGGGCTAGCCGGGTGGCAGTGACATGCTGCGCCCCAGGTTGAGAACCCTGGCTTATTGGCAGCTGTAGGGTCTTGGGGTCGTCCAGCTGCACCAAGACCCTTTCATACTTCTCGCGCTCTGCCGGCTCTATGTCTGGGTTTTGTAGCATGCCACGGAAGACCTCTTGGCTGTTGGTAACTGTAGAGTAGTGGGAATACCACTTATCATCTCCCCATGTTTTCCTCTCCTTCCGTATGTGATTGAGGTATGCTGAGAGGTCCTGTTGGGTGATGGTGCAGTCCGGCAGACCCAATTTCTGCCAGAGGGTACAGATGTACCCGTAATCCTTGCCCTGGGCCAAGAGCCTCATGCCGACCTTCTTATTTTTGGTCTCACAGTCCGCCTGCAGTTGTAATGCCACCGGATTGGCAGCGCCTTTTCCTTTGGGTGGTGGGGGCCGGTTGCGGTCGGATTCTGATGACTCATCACAATGAGAGCATTCCTTTTGGGACTTCTTCATTTTCTTTTTCTCTTTCTTAGCTGGCGTACTCGGCATTTCATCGGACTCTGAGTCCGAGATGTTCCCGATGAGTTTGTCAGCCAGGGATTTCTTTACTTCTTCAAGACCAATGGCGGCCGCCGTCTGGTCTGCCTTCCGGCTAGGTTTAGCTGGCGGCGTCCCCACACGAGGCTTCTTGGGATTCTTGCTAGGCGTTGCTTCGCTGGACCCATCTTCATCAGAACAATCAAGCAGGACGACATCATCATCGTCCGCCGGCGGCACAGACTTGGTGGCTGCCGGTTTCTTGGGAGAGTGAGGCCATTTTTGAGTCTTGGCAGGATCAGGTGCAGGTACTGGCTTACTCTGGGGTAGGCTGGGAAAACTGGGAGGGGGCCTTGGGGGATTTGTGCCCGGGGCACCCGTGGAACATGCTGGATGCACGAGGGCAGACAGCTTTGGGGATTGTCCCGGCTTGGCCATTAGCTTGGCGCTGGGGACAGGGTTCACCAGGGGATTGGAGCCCGTGGCACCCACCACTGGCATGCCGGGGGTGGCATAGTACAACGGACACATCATTGGCATGGCCTTGGCACTGGTCACCAGCATGTCCAACTGCTGCACCGCCGAGAGGAACCTCAAGTTTATCTCGAAGTCCAGGTTGGCGATGAACAGGCCGGATATCCAGCATTGAAACTCCCCCACTTGTAGGGCCAGCAGAGCCATGAAGGGGCTAGAATCTGCACCGTCCGCCGCCGTCCTTATGGCTAGCGGCATGGCCATGGATAAAAAGTCTTGAACGGCCTGGTTAGACTGTGTCTCAAGGTACTGTTTAAGCTCCTCCACTGCCTCTTTCTGCTTGGCCTTGGTCTCACGTCTCTTTAAGATGTACGCTTCCTCAGCGCTGTCCACAGTGGTGTGTAGCATTTGGGTGGCTAGCCGCATGCTGTCCACCACCAAGTTATACTGGGTGAGGCTGGCAACACTCCCAGTTGCCCACGTTGGAGATCTACATCCTGGCGAAAGGTGCCCATGGTGCACCGGACCTTGGAGGCACAGGTGTTGAGGTCCAACAGGAGATGGCCATGCAATACCTCCATTTTGTTGTAGTAGTACTCGGCCAGGTTCCCGTACTTGGTGGAGAGCTCCTTGGTCTGACGCAGTAGCCGGGTAATCTGGCGTTGCATGGTGCTGGCCAAGCGAGCCCTGACCGAGGCAGTGGAGGTGGCGGAGTCAGACACCACATCTGTTGGCCCTCCCTCACCATCACCGGGGTTGTCAGGGTTATCAGGCTTGTCAGGTTCCACGGGAATGGCCGGGGTGCCCGGCTTTGCCCCATCATCTGGTGCCAGCAGAGCTGCTAGATTGTCCCCTGGAGGATCTAGATTGGCATCCAGTGGAATGATCGGCGTCTTCGGCATTTTTGGCATATCTAGTGGAGGGTTAGGATTGGTCCCAAAGTCTGGCCAGGTGATGCCATCATTGGCAGTGAAGTTCTTGCCGGTGTAAGCGGTATTGTAAGACACTGGCCACTTGATAACGCCCTCTGACCGGCACAGGTAGACGGGGTTGGTAGCCAGGCAGAGACCACCATCTGATCCGTGGCACGCGAAGTTCTCATTCACCCACATCGCCCTGCAGCTGTCCACCTTTCGGAAAATCACTTGATCAGGCTTGATGTGGGGAAAGCCAGCAACGTCTCGGCTGAGAACGACGAACTGGGTAAGGTCACTCTAGGTGTAAGGTATAACTTTCCACGCCCAGAATGCATCCGGCGTGCCACTCCAGAAAGTCAAATGGTTCTGCCCGACGCAGGCCACAAGGACGCTCGGCTCGCCCTCAGCCGGGTAAGGCCAGTATGGCGGGTTGGGGGTAGGTATGCGGCATAATGCCATGCCTTCCTGCCCTTGTGCTGCCATAGTTTGAAGGTGTGGAATGGCCTCGCTAACATCCGACATGTACTGGCCGGTGTATACCCAAACAACGCAGGTGGAGAATATGAACCTGTTCTCCCCCATCAGATCCATACTGGTATGGTTCTCCGTTAAGCACAAAAACAGAGCGTTGTGTGCCTTGTACTTTTCGTCCGCCGACTTCCAGTAATTGGACATCTTACTAGCCCATTTACAAGAGCAAGGCCGGCAACGTCAGCCGGCACAGATTAAATAAACAGCTTGGGTTTATTATTGTTTGTTTAAGTTTAATTCTTGAAAGACCTCCGTTACATAGCCGGGAGATGTGATCAGAGATAACCCAATAACAGATAATCTAAACTGTTACATAAGGACCGTTATGCACTACAATAAACAGATGGCATAACCGGCTAAGCAGTGTGAAGACTCCCCATCTGGAATGTGAAGTTTGTCTTCGCCGGCACTGGGGCCAGTTAAGAATTTGGACTTTGATATTTCTTGGGGAAAGGTTGGTTGCTTAGCCGGCCTGCAAGTGCCAGCAGTTACACTGACTCTAAGCCAGGGTAATGCTGGGATAACGCCAGCTAGCTGGTGGATATAGAGAGAGATACTTACGTGTGTTCCCAGAGATGGTCAGAATGAAAATGCTGCATGTGTGACCTTTTTGCACCCTTTTATACCTGACGACGTCCACCAGAGGGCACATGGTCATGGTTGCTAACGTGCTAAGCCAATCAGAATGCTCCATTTCCTTTGAGGGGATGGTGTTATGGCATTGTGGGCGTGGCTTTGTAAAAATGAAAGGTATAAAAGGTCGTGTCAGATGCGGAAGAGCTCAGAGAGGTGCTGGTCTCCAAGGAGATAGCATCTAATCGGTGCCTTTACAGCAGCAGAGACATGCCAACACCGGCTATGTTGGGACGGCATGGCAGAAATAGAGTAGATGATGTCAAGCGCGATGGGCCGGCATGCAAAATGTAAGTATTGGGTTTGCTTTTACGTTAGCCGGGTAATGCTGAGGTGTTTTAGTCGGTCTGTACTGGCCGGCGCTCGCAATATGAAGGTCAGAGGTGCCGGCTATTGTAACAGGGGATATTATTCTGTTTATAGAGTTTATCCCGGTGCTCACATTTGTCTAGGGGAGCACCGGCTATTTTGCATTCTTATTTTATTGGTTCTTTTACAGATATAAAGCGATACAGAATGTTCACTACGGGACGTGGCGGGATATTAATGACCTGGCCATTAACCTAATAAATGGGTTCAACAAGGACCTGGTGCCGGAGGACCACAGCCAGCTAAACCTCTTCAATGCCTTCAGAATCCTTATTGTGTGGGCGTATTGGTACTCGGTGCGGTACTTCAGCAGGGCCAGCATACATGACGGCCACCGTGCTGCCTTAGCCTATTCCTTCCTGGATGTCGCCAGATGGTTTGGCGGAGTGTTCCGCCAACCACCCTTCAACTCCAAGCAACGGCAATGCTATGACAACCGGGTGGCGTGGACGAGTGCCCGGAATGATCAAACGGGCATGGGCTACCTCCTGGGCATGCCGGAGGGAGTCCAAGGACGCCACTTCATGTTGTCGGACCTCCTGGGGATGATGTTTATGAGCGTGGCCAGACAGGAGCGGCCAGTGGGAGACCCCTGGAGACCCAAAAGTGCCACGACAATGACAAAATGGCATGAGTCGGTGGCCAAAGCCCAGAAAGAGGTGGTGAACAGAATAGCCGCCCACTTGGGGACCCAGATGATTCAGAACGGCCGGATTTACCCCAGCCCCCTCCGGTATGCTCCCCACCAGTATCTCGACCATGCCTTCCCCTTCTACACCGACCCATCAGTCATTGGCATTGCCGGACTCCCACCCAGTGTAACCCAACATCCAGCCACTTCCGGTGGAACACTGCCTGGAACTTCAAGTTCACAGACGGGCGTGCCCGTGAGGAGTGGCGGATGGTCCACCATGACCGCTGCACAGGTGGTGGCATGTGTGGAGGAAGAAGAACACAAAGAGGAAAAGGCAGCACTCCAGAAGGTGCTAGCACGGGGAGTCGAAGTCAACCAAGACTCGCCACCGGATGACGACGATGAAACCGGTGCCATCAGCACTGACACAGACATGGCTGGCGCTATGGGGGCCCTATCCTTGGCTACACCATCAACACACTTGCCGAACCTCCAGGCCAATATGGCAGCCCATCAGGAGTTGGACAATCAATGGTGCCAGAGGACTATGGTGGCGCTCGTCCTAAGCGCCAGGGGGAGGAACAGCTGGCGGAACAATGCAAGCGGAGCCTGAGTCAAGATAAGGTGGAATCCGCCACAGGTGGCACTAGCGACTCTGCACCAGCTAAACCTGTGGATGATGATGTCATCATAGTGGACGGCCAGGACACCATAGTTCAACCCATGACCTGGCTGCTGGCACTGGGGTCAGCGTTCCCAGTGCACTTAGCCACCGAAAATCCCGACGCCTTCCTCTATTGGGCGGCGTCTTCCTTCCGGCGTCTTCGACAGCCTCAGCCTGGAGGTCAGGTCGATGAGGTACCTGGACGATCATGAGGAGGCAGCTAAAGACTTCATCGCATGGATCATGTGGGCCCTGGTTACCCACCTGATCACCGGTCAGAATGTGTTCCCCGTGCCATTCCCCACAAGTTTACAAATGTCGGAGTCGGCGCGCAGTCACCATCCCATGCCCCCTTCCCGGTGGAACCGGACTACCCATCAGACATCCGGTTCAAGTGCTGCTGCATATGGGAATATTTCTTCTCATGGATTCAATACTGGTGGGAAGCCCAGATCCACCATTCGCAGCACTACACCTTCTTCGGCGGCTGGTGCCAGACCGACAGCCGGATGGTCCTGTTTGGCGTTAGCCACCTGAACGAGACCCTGCCGGCTGACACTGCTGTCCAGCTGGATGTCATAATGGCGAACACCAGCTGGGATGCAGCCTGCCAGTTTAACATTGAACATCAGCCTAAGGTTGTTGCATTCCATGATGACCTGGAGCAGGAGGCGGTGGCCCAGAACAACCAGGAGAAAACAAGGATCCGGCAGAGGGAAAAGGGCGTAGCCCACAACAACGTCGTGGCCCTACGGAAGTTGGTACAGGCAGCTCGTAAAGCTCACACTGCTGCTAAGAAGAAGGTTGATGCCACCAAGTTGGCGGCTGAGAAGCGTGACACCGACAGGCGCCGGTCACAGGGCTACCCGCCAGAGTTGGAGGCTGACCGGCATAGAGCAGAGGCTGAACAGCGTAAGGTGGAGGCTGACCAATGGCAATCAAGAATGGCAGGATCCTCGGGGTACAGGGAGACCTCCCACAGAAACAAAAGTCGCAACCAGTGCCAAACAAACCTGGAACGGATTGGTGAGAGGCGACGTGATGAGAAGGAGAGGGATTGGGCCCAGCAATCCTGCCGGGACTCTGAATCCCGGGTTCCCCAGGGCGTAACCTTTACACCCCCCCAGCCAATAGACAAGTCACCAAAACCAGCATCGGGGAGTGAAGTCCCTCCGACCAGGGAGGACCCACTGGCTACCAAGTCACCACC
>JBCAUG010729756.1:0-12072 GCA_038406175.1 Haplosyllis leylae | reverse complement strand
CATCTGAAAACATTACCTTCCCTCATATCTATGTATTTGGTCAGTAAAAATGCTATTGCGGAAGTATTTTCAATGAAGAGTAGGTGACCTGTAGTTTACATATTTCTATTTTACATCTGATTGCCAATTAGTCGACTAATGCTGGCCGACTAGTTGACGAATGAAATTTGGTAGTCGTGCCTTCCCTACTAGAAAGTAGAAAAGTTCTCTCCAGTCCGGACACTGACTGCATTGCTGGTGAGAAGCTGATGAAAAAGAGCATTTATCATAAATGATGACTTTATGTTCTAGAAAGTTCTGGAAACATAGTATGACGGGGAGGTTAGGTTTTCACAGGTGCGTGTCTGTTCAGGGGGTACCCCAGTCCCAGGTTCTTTCCATGGTCTGTGGTCCCATGCCCTGGGCGGGGGGGGGGCGGGTACGCCTCCTCCCCCAGGACAGTACAGAATAGCTAGTACGCATCGGGCGGTATACCTCTTACGGTCACGCAGTAAGACTTTCTTGTTCAAGATTACTATTGCCTTCCAAACTTTTTGCATTGCTTCATGGATCTAACCCTTTTCGCAGAAATTATTTTAAAAGTTGCAACATCATGCACCCCTGGACCTTTTTCAAAGTGTCAATAGATCAAAGTCAGCTGTTAGCCTTTGACATGTGATTTCTTTTTAAATTACACAGCACATGCAATCATGTCGTTTTAGAGGTGTAGGGAAAAAGTGATGAACAATTTAGTCATCTGTTGCCATTATCTGTAGTACCTGTGTAGCGTAGTATAGTACATATAATACATTTTACATGGATGTTTTGCGAGTGTTTTGTGAGAATGGATCGAATTTGAGCTGCTCTGGTAATCTCACAGAGGAGATAAGGCGTCGCTGGTTCGGTTCGGTCCGTCCGTCCGTTCAACTGGATTCGGTTAGCAAGGCGAACAACTGTCGAGTGATGACGCTAGGTCCGTTCACATTGGTCACACCGGAAATATGAAAATTGAAAAAATTCGTTTTACGTCAGCAGAATTCTACTGTGCATCAATATTACTAGAACACCGTTTGATAACGATGTCACTGACGTGTCTATTGTCGGCGGAGGCCCACAAGGATCATTTACACTGAACGAAAGTGAACATGAAAGCGAAGTCGCTTTGAGATTGGTTATAATTACCGCCCGCATTACAACGGATGCTGGAAGGCAATGTTTTCACAGGTGTCTGTCCGTCCACAGGGGGTATCCAAGCCTCTGGTCCCAAGTCCTTTCTGGGGTGGTGGGGTACCTCTGGACAGGATGGGGTGCCCCACTGCACAGGAACAGGGCAGATATGCAGCGCGGACGGTTTGCCTCTTGTGTTCACGCAGGAGGACTTTGTTGTCTTCATTATTGAGTGACAGCAATTATCGTAAGAATTTTCCGGTTTTCTGTGCTCTTTATTTCAGTGTAAATGCATCCTTATAAATGATTTGTGTCCTACACTCTCGATAAATTCTGCTTCTGTTTACAATATTCCTGGATTAATTAACGAATCTTTCAAGAGATGCTTAGGCTGGGTGGGTTGAGTCCACTCGAAGTGAGGTTAGTTCAGGTCCGGTGAAATGGTAAAGATATGATAGAACTGAAATCATAAGTTGAAATTACGGTACCTTTCTTCAAAATAAATTGTCAACATTTGCTTTAATTACTGCATCACTCGCATGCAAGTCTTGAGTGCTTCTGGATCGTGTCCTTGATGAAGGCCACTGAAACCTGTTACTCAGAACCGCTGGAGGCGCCAATCATTGTTATGTGATCACAGGCTTTGGTGCGAACTTTGGTCCGCTTCACAGGTAGAGTAGTAACTTGAATGCGATTCGTTTCATGGAATACAATGAATGAAACCTGGTTTACGGTCATTCCATTGGGAGGTCACCTCTCCTATTCAGGGTCAAACAATCTTGTAGCACTGTTTATTAGTAGCAACTAGTATTGTATTTTCCATTCTTTTCGTTTGCCTTTTATGGATAGAATAAATCCCTCAAGATTTTGAAAAGGAGAAGGTGTGTATTTTAGCCCTTACAGATAGATACAGTGGTTGTAAAATAGACGCAGGCTTAAGGCTTGTTTACACTTGACGTTTGGGTGAGCATCTGCGTTTGACGCAAAGAATGGAATCCATGGCTATAAGTGGAAATGTTTACACTCATTGTCTCAACTTTTAAGAACAGGGCAGCAAAGATCAAAGGAAAACGCAAACGCAGACATTACGTGTAAACCAGACTTTAAACATTTCCGGGTGGTCATGCACGATCAATTTGAGTTTAGGCAGGCAAAGTCGACCGAGGTCTGACTGAGATAAGTGCAAATAGAGACAACGGTTTCCATTTCCATTTTGAATCAATTTTTACATGAAATAAAAGCTATTTCTTTGAAAGGCCATCTGTGTCTATGTGCTTAGAAGTCTCGTAATTTCTTTCCCATAAGGAAGGCTACAGGTATTTGTAGATTGAAGCCTTTATGACATTTGTAAAAATCCATCGACAAAGTCGTCTGTTAGTAATGGTTCTATATATAAAATATTGAGGTGTGATACTGAAATAGCAGCTCATGGTGTTGTTACTGCGCTAAGTCTGTTGGTGTAATTACAGGAGTCACACCACGTAGTTGTTTTTTTTCCATTTCTCTTGTGTTACGTCGTAATTAACCAGGAACCGAAATGTACGAAATTAATTAATTTATTGCAAAAGTGCGGTGTCAGCGGTAACGGGGCTGGGTGGGGGTGAATTTGCGCAGACAGGATACAACTTGTGATTTTGAGGGGAGTACCCCTGCTGGAATAATGATATTGTAATTTTATGCACATTAATTGTAAATTCACTTGACTGGTAAACCCCTCTTGTCCAAAAATGGAAACGGTTTTCATTTCACAGAGTAATATCTCAAACAGTGGATGGTCTGAAAAAAATAATGCCATATTGGTTTGTCAGTTTTCTAATCCGAGACAATAGAATCAAAAGCGTAATCGTAAAACTTACGCCTTTCTAAAATATACCCAAAAACCCCCAAGGGTGAGCAAAATTATTTGCTCGCTGGTCCCACTGAGGGACTTCGACGGCTCCCGCCAACACAACACTAATACAGAGTTGACTGCATGACGTTAATGTAAACGACGTTCTGTTGTGTTGTCCCGGTGAGAGTTACATTTGTCGTTAATATTCTCATCATCCGTTTAAATTACCGTCAATATTAAACTTGCAGCTAATTACACATAGTTGGTATTACTCGGCAATTGGAACGACGATGATGAATCTACTTTCACCAAACGATGCAGCAAATAGAATCCCGTGTTTGCTAATTGCTAACTGTTCTTTTTATTGCACCGTGCGTGTTGAATTAGCTGCTGCACAATATATTCGAAAATTTTCTACATGGTTCGATTTTGAAAAGGAAGCTACCTCAGTTCTGATTGTGATCAATATGGTTTGTTTTGATACACGGAACTAGTTCGTGCATTTAAATTAAGCTAAGGTGAAACTAGTCTGTTTATCAACCACAGGACTAGTTCTTGCATTTGATTCAACTAAGGTGAAACTAGCCTGTTAACAAAAACCATTTTGTGTATTGATTTTTTTGAAATTTTGACTTCAAACTTTACCACGATTTGCATTGTGACTTAGAAATGTTAACATTGTAATTAATCAACCACATCGGCAGCCTCTGAGTCGTTCCTGACGGGTGGCCGGTACATAAAGGTTTACAGCAAGTTTCAATCAATCTCCCCGTAACTTGTTATTGATCACAAAATTAAGTAGGTGGTGTCGCAATTTACCGGCTACATTTAGCACAAAGCGAAAGTGAATGTGAAAGTAACGTCGTAACCAAATGAGTTCTTGGCAGCTTTAATTGCACGTTCACTCAGAAAGCAAGAAATGATGACGAACGATGGAGAAACGTAGCGCTTTTAAAGCGTTAACTTTCGTTCAGTATGAATTATTCCTAATTCGCTTTAACGGTCACTTCAAACTTTCGTAACAATTACCGCACCCTATCTATCCATCCTGCTGTAATACGTAATACATAAAGACAGACAATTTTTAGAACAAAGACTGTAGAGTTTACAGAAGGTCAAGCCTGGGTGGAGTGATCATAATTAATGGCCTCAACAGTGAGGGTCCTGGAATGAACTGGTGACCGCTGTTCATTGCGAAGGCTCCTTAACTCGTCACATTTGTTTGACGTCACATTTATGGATGGAAACTGACTGAGTACTACAATATTTCCGTGTATGTCCGTGATTAATATGCTCGTGATGCAGTGGTTTGAAACTAAAGGCGTGTGTATTCATTACAGCGTGGCCGTTTGGTGTATGAAATACGGTAATTATAATGGTTGACATCAGTATAACCCATGACCTCTGCTCCCGCCCTCACCCCAACGTACCTCTGTTACGTCTGATACATCGCTCGGGAGTTCTCTCTCCGGGCAGAACTATCTGACCGTCGTACTCTTGTTCTACTCATCTGTCATCTGCTGTGGGACGGGCGGGCGGGCAGTACGATCAATACGACACATGTACGTGTATCGGTCGGTCGCCGTGCTGTACAGTGTACGTATGTCTCCCGTGTGTGTGTGTCAACAGATGCTAAATGCTCCGTCTGTCTCAACATTGATTGATTTCGTCCCCTTCAGCTACTTACTTGCCTGGAGTGGGAGGCAGCTCGTCAGCTTCTTGAAGGTGACTTGTGATCGATCCGTCTGTATGTCTGTGAAAATAAGTTTTGTGGTCTCGGACGTCTTTCATATGGTTTCTGTGTCTGTCTGTCATTAATCCACACCTTGTCTGTTCATTTTTAATCATTGTAAATTTCTGGCGATAGCAAGGTGAAAATGTAAGAAATGAATAATTGCTGACAGAGCAGTAAAATATTTTGAAACGTACAGTTGCACACAAAGCTGTGGTGTAAGGCCGACTCCTGCGGATTTCTACCGTCACAGCTGTACAGACAAACAACATACACAGCATTGCTTCAAAAAAGAAAAAAACAACTAGGGAACCGCATTTTCTGGACAAATAGACAAGACATTACGCCCGCTTCGCTTACAGCCGCTGGGAGAATGCTCGTCTGTTGTGATTGAAACAGGTCTAATTGAGAGCTTTTAATTAGTGGTATTTCAATACTACTGGAAACTTACGCATCACCAACGTCTGTTCGTGCGCTAAAATGTGGGCGTAAGAAAACAAGCCGAGAAAAAACCGTAGTTACACCTGTATTTGGACAACATTTTGCAAGTGAAGGATTTCACTGAGAGCAGATTGAGGGCCCAGTGCTGCGGAAACCGTTTCTTGTCCCAGAGTGGATACTTCTCATAGAAGGAGCCATGAATTATTAACCAGCAGCCGTGGTTCGAGATGTCCGAGACATTCAAGATAATTGCAACAAGTGAATGAGTGGCCGTTGTGAATGGTGAGGAGGAATACGACGATCATGTACTGCTACTACAAGTGCAATTAGGCTACATCATCTGCCATATCAAAGCAGACAGTTTAAAGTGAATCAAGTCTTTGCTATCCAATTGCTGTTGCTAAAAACGGAAGTCAGCATCATTTGATGATCTATTTGAGACATCTTACTCTACGAAGCGCAGTATTAGGAAATACTGCGTCATCAGATCAGCTGCTCCCTGTCTGTAAATATATACATCGCAAAACATGGGCAATACAGGTAAATGCATCACAACAGATGTGTTTTTTATTTTACCATCTGTTGAATTGCTTGTCGTTAAACAACGGCAGACACGATGAAAGTATGTAAGGAATGGGTGTGTGTATAGCTGAATCAATCTTACTGAGCCACTGCATTGTGAGGACACCTACTTTTTATGGCCACACTTTCCAATATTTCAGTTTCTACATATTATTTTTACAGATTAGGTGCAACTCCAGATGTGAAGCCTTTCATCATTGACGGCAATTTAAAGTGGCCTTAGAAAGCAGACTATATTGTGTCTGCACAGTTTTTCGTAAAGTACCTGCAAGATTCAAATCAACAGTTCAAAGCCATTGACATTGTTTCTGCCAAATCGACTGATTTACGAACGTTACGAAACAATTACCATGACAATTTCAGACATACGGCGTATTTTGTTGAAACACGTTCGAATACCTTTGTTTTGTCTCGCAGAGAGAAGTAAGAGAATCTTTCATGAAAATTGAGGAATGACATAGCAATAAAGCCTCATTACCTGATATTCCAACATTTCATTGCGTTTTCCTCACGTACTGTGTAGAAAACATATTGAATGTTATGTTTGTTCTCGCAATACAAAAAATACCGAGTCTTTTTTTGCCTTTTTCAGTCGCATGTTTTCATTCATACACACAATGGCCAAATCGCACAATAGTTTGGGACAGTACACAATACTTGGAAAAGTAGATTTCCTACGCAAATTCAGTATTTTGTGCACAATGTTACAGGTCCATTTGGGTTCTGCTTGTGATAGATGAATATTGGCTGACTATTGAACTTACGTCTCACCACCTTGAAGGTCAGATAAGGGACATTAAAACTAACCGTTTGTTCCGCAGAACGTCATTCACGATTCCTTGTGTTGTGAACTCCATTTGAACAGTACCTGTCATGAACGGCCAATTTTTAAACAAATGGTAAAAATCATTTGAAATGACAGAAACGTCAACGCCTCATTTCGATGATGACTTTCTGAAAGTTTCGATTTGAGTTTCTTTCTTCAAAATAATGGTTTGCAATCTCACAAGCACGAGTTTTATGAAGACTGTTTTATTCAAATTTCCGAGTGTACAAAAAGCAACAAACATTAACCCCCGCCTTTTAATTCCTGAAAATATCCTCCGGCTATTTGTTTTCCTGATGATTCATAAAAGTTCATTATATAATTTAAAGGGAACGAAATGTTACTTGTGCAATAAGTACTACACGGAATAACAAGAATATGTAGAGACTAGAGCCAAACTTTCCGCTTGTATTGTTACTTGTAAACCACACAATCACCACAGCAACAGATCTGGGCCATAAGCTGATTTGCTCAGGTTTGATGGTGGCAATCTTACAGAGGCTCTGAACACAGGACTATCTATCCATCGAGTTTTTCCGTAACATAAAGTTTGGCAATTTTGGCGTATTTCGAGAGCTTCAATTTGAACGTAAAGTAGAAATAAACGCCAGTCACATCACGCCCGCAAAAAATGAAAAATTGCATTGCAATTTATGTTTCAAATTTGTGTGTCACGCAAAAACTCGACATTTTTTGCATTGCAATTTATGTTTCAAATTTGTGTGTCACGCAAAAACTCGACAAAGTGTGAAAAAGACGTAGTTCACTGGAAACACTGACAAAATTCTCACTCAGTTTTGGCAGGGATCATCAGGCCTACATATATCACGTCGTGTAAGGCCGCATCAAAGAACTTCGCTCGTAACTTTAAAATTCTTTGCCCCCATTTAGGGTCAACAGCAACCTGCCATGGACACCAGAGAGCAGAAACATGTTACTGCATAATTACTCTGGGTCCGCTTGTAACGAAAAGAAAGATGCCAAGGCACACGAACATTTTACGATTTAAGTGCAAAGAATTGTTATTCTACATCATAAGCAAAATTCAGTGTACGTGTTGTGCGCTGTTTCGTATTAGAAATGATTGCGACATGTGACGTTAACCTTGTGATCTTCTTCGTTTGTCGTTTCCTGATTTTCTGAGTGGATAAGTAGCAAGAATAGTTCGTGTTATGTGGTATTTTTTTGGTTTCCATTTGCTTTTTTTGTTGCTGTAAGAATGTTTCATTAATTAAACAGAGCAACATAAAACCCCAAATCTTTAGATATATCCTTTTTTCTTCGCAATGCTGAAGTCATACAAAGCACATTATTGTGCATCAAATACTGAAGCTTCCAAATGGCATCTTTCTGTGGATTGATGTGATAGTTTTTACATGGGATTTTTAACCCACAGAGAACACGATTACACACATAGACGTCAGGCACGTGTCACGTTCTAATTACACCATTTACGTCTCGTATTACGACGTCTTTCGAGACCATCACAAAAAATTCTTACAAAAAGTGAAAACTAAACAATTTGCTGCCTGATATATGAAAAATAGGACCACACAGACCAATTTGGTTCCAATTTGCTCAGTGCTACTTGATTTATGGAAGTTGATTCAGACGGTATATTTCGCTGATCCAGCAGTGCAAATTTTAGACAGTCAGCCGTGAGTGTTCCTTCCTGCCTCACAAAAAATCTTCACTCATCTCCCCCCAACCTCCGATTATTGAATACTTTAAAAGGCAGATTTACATTCTGTACATTTGAAATGTTAATTTTTCAAGGATTTTAGAATTGGGAGTGTGAATACCAGTACTTATCCCCTTTTGGTCACAGGACAGGCTCGCATTAACATTATAAGGCATACCGACCACGCCCCCTCCTCCGTCTTGTTCCTCATATTATATCTATGGGGTGGGGTCCCCAGCCTAACCTTGACTTGGGGGGCGTGGGGGATGGGTCCTCCTTCCTGACCAATTCTTCCTGTCCAGTCTTTCTTGTCTAGTCCTTCCAAAGGGGGCCTCCTTCCCACCTGATCCTGCCCACCAAGAGGGGGACCTCATTCTAACCTGTCCCATTGCATCATAGAGGCCCCTTGCGCTGAAAACATTACCTTCCCTCGTACTACGTAGGTGGTCGGTAAAAAACCAAAATCTCTAGCTATGGGTTAGAAAATGTGATATTTGATGTCTCCATTTGAAACTGCCTAATAGATCAGCCAGAGACAGCGACCGATCTACGTTCGTAAAACATTGCCTTGTATTGTTTATGGAACCACACAACTGGACCACCAAAAAGTGATTCCTGATCCACCACCTTTTTTTTCAGTGGGTCAATCCATCGGTTTTACGAGCAGTGTGGGCTTTCAGAGTACTGCTGGTGGTTGGTTTTCAGCCGTAATGGAGATGTGTGAAACGAAGTGTCTTCTCAATTTTTGTACGGTTACGTAACTGAATTCTGTCAATAAACATCGTTCTCAGCAAGGCTTTTGCAGTGTAGTGAATGTACCAGAAATGTCTGAAAATAGCTAAAAGAGATGTCGTGGAACCTTATGTGGGACTTCGGTTTTAATGAATGAGTTATTGGCTGCTTTAGATTCATCGCTTCCTTGTAGTATTAACATTGCTTATGTTAATTTTCTGATTTTTCGTCCGTAGTTTAACTTCGCAGGGAAAGGTTATCAGTCGGTCTAATTGCGAAAGGTTACAGTGGGATTGCTCTTGTAATTAGTGTTTGGAATGGAAAGCAGATCTTGATGCAAACGTCACTCCATTATGTCACCCAAAACAGATAATCTTTCGTGCACAAGAAGTGATTGGCCTCACAAAACGAGTGATGTTCAAAACAGTGTTTTGAGTATTTGCATTTGTGAAACGTAGTTCGTGATTCGGAAGATACAGCTCGTCAGAGTACGACACAACATCTATGGTTTACTGTCCAGGCAATAAGGTGTATTGATGTTTTCCCTTAACGGAATTTGGCCTGAGTATTTCTGTGTTCTGCTACACTTGAATGTGTCACTTCTGTTAGGTTACCAAAGAGAAAAGGCCGTCCAGGACCGAAAATAGACAAGACTGATGAATGTTTCATCGATTCGCATTGTCTTAGTGGTGGTGGTGGCTGTGCGGTGTGTCTGTGGAGGGCGACTGGTTGTGATTTTTAGCATGTTAATATGTTGATGTGTGTTTGGTGTATCCAAAGCCGATGAGTGTTCATCTTCCGTCCGTTCGTCTATCTTTTCGACCATGTCTGTCTGTCTGTCTGTTTGACTTTGGATCTCTTTCTCTTTGTGTCTGTCTGTCTGTGTATCCCTCCTTTCATCCAGATATCTCACCTTTCACCCATGTGTGTATGTGTGCAATCTGTTCCCCGGGAATGAGTGGGTAAGGTATACGTTCTTTTCTTCCTCCGCATGGTGTATTGTTTTGTTGTCTTATTTGCCTTCGCTCAGATAAAACAAACCCGAAAGGACACATGTTTGATTGTGTGTTCCTTTCTCCCCCCCCCCCCCCCAATCAAACTTGGGACAATTTTTTCCCGTCTCCCAAAGGACAGAAGTGGAATAAGAAACGTGTAATATGTGTTATTGGTCATGTCTGCGAAACCCGTGCCACCTGTTTTGTTAGTGTTATCAAGGAGAAGCCGTGTGTTGTGTCTGGCTGGTTTTCCAGGAGGTTTCTGTGTTGTGCTTGTCCACTCTGTGTTCATCTCATTGCTTCACACACGGTTATTTATCTGAACACCAGTCTGATCCAGTGGATATCTGTGATTCAGTCATCTGGATTTAGAGTCCATCCAGGCAAAATGCCTTCAGGGAGAGAGGTCTGACCACTGCGTCATTGCACAAAGGCTGAAGGGGCAAGGACGGGTTTGTGTGTACACTTCTTCTGTCCAGGGATCCGCAATTTTAGAATACTTTGGAGAATATCGGTTACTAATTTAATAAACTCCCCACCCTCCCTAAAAATACAATAGGTCCTCTAGTTTTCGATCGCCTCATGTTGTCTTTTAAGGCAGGAACTTTTTTTATCCTATTGACGTCCATTGACATTGTATTTTCTATTTCTGGATGACCTTTCGCTATTAATGGAAAGAATTTCTTTTACACTAATTCACCGTGAAAGAAGGTTTTAAACTTAGTCGGAGAAGGAGGTTAGTCTGAAGCCTGAGTGACTGTATTCACTATTAATTTCAACGCATTTTGTGCGAATTCCACCATTTTACCGATGACACACATGAAAACCGAACATCTCGCACATTAAGAAATTACATCTGACGTTTCTAAATGGGAGGTTCTCAGAGAAAGACGTTATTTCTGTAAAACATGAAACGTTCAATATTAGAAAAGCTGTCGCGAGTTCAGAGAGTTCAAGCCTCCATTTTCAGAACCTCCAGGTGTCGCGATATAATTACGTCGTCAGTAATCCGCGCCGATTAAATTCTTCTTTTTGTCTTATTTTCTATTTTCTAATATCCTGTCTACATTATTGACATTGTATTCTTGTTTGTAACGCCTTTGCTTATTACATTTTTGTCTGCAGCCTTTTAAGCCCTACTGTTCAGTGATCCTTCACACACTTATGGTGTGTTCACACTGAGCGAGAACGAGAACGATATATGTAGCGAGACTGAAGAAATGGCTAAAAGTAGCCAATGGGATCAGTGGTAGGGTCTTGGTGCAGTGTAAAGTGTTCTGCATATTACAGTGGAACCCGTAATTATAGGTTGTCTGTGTCACTCTTGGTATCATTTTCGGTGTTGTCAAGTGTGAACAGACCATAAATGAAGGCAAATATGAGCTGGTGTAGTTTCCATTTTTTCAGTGGGTGACGTTCGTGGAAGGTACATTGACGTCGCTATCGGTTCGTTTGAATAAACCTGGCAACGCTTGTTAGACTTAACATTGCTCCTGGTCGTCAAGGCAAAACGCAGGAACTGTGTTCGTCTGAGTGATTCAACGGGGTTACAAGAGGAAATTTGTTTCATTTGCGCAAGCATAAAGGTGTAAACCTCACGGACATTCATTACGTGAGTCAATAAAATTGCATATTTTAACTGTGATTATTTTTGCGTGTTGTAGAATCCGTGAAGGAGGACAAGGCTGGTGACGGGGACCAGTCAAACGACGCACACGATGCTGGTAATCGTACATCCGGTGGAGCTCTCCAGCCAAACGGGACGCCGCCGCTCAGCGCCGACCACATACACACGTCAACACACGCGGCGTCCGTCACAACGTTCGTAACGACGACGGCGCCTCCTTCCGGTCACGTGCCAGGCTACGCACCGACGTCATACGGACACATTGCCAGCCCTATGACGTCATCCGTCACAACCAATAGCGCAAACAATACTCCTGTAGGTAAGTAGCGCTGTCAGAATCCACCGTGGCAACTTACGACACAGAAATTTCAAATTGAATTGATTAAAATATGTTTGTCCCAGTTTTTAGGTGGTTTAAGTTTACACTTAAACCACCTTATAGGATCACGGATGGCAACTTCGAATCGGCAATTTGGGAC